>RJWJ010005684.1:0-67055 GCA_004363605.1 Indri indri | reverse complement strand
CTAGTTAAGAATTAGCACATGAAACATGAGAGCAACAAGGTCAAGGTTTCATTGATTTTTCATAGCCTGAATGGAACATGAGTCAGGAAGGAGGATCTATGTAGAAATATTGAAGAAAAATTTGCACTGGCTATGCAGCTGTGAATGGTATGGAATGAAAACTCATTTTTTGGGGGGGGCGGTGGTTGAGACAGGGTCTCACTATGTTGACCAGGCTGGACTTGAACCCCTGGGCTCAAGGGATCCTCTGGCCTCAGCCTCCTGAGTAGCTGGGACTGTTGGCTCATGCCACTGTGCCCATGACTTCATTCTTATATTCTGTAGGAATGTGTATAACTCAATTTTATATTTTCTTAGAAAGTAATTACCCTTATAAATGCATTAAGTCTCTGCTTAAAATAATTAATTTTTTCCCTTCTAATTTAAATCATACAATAATTTTATACCATGTCATAGAGTGAGTGCATTTTATTTTTCTGCTATCCAAATATGATGCCTTTGGGTTTATATTTCTAGAGGGTAAATTGAGCATTTCTTTCAGTTACTTGTTGCCTAGCACAGTGCTGTGTTGGATGAGGGTTGTTCATTTTTTTAATAGCAGTGAGAACAAATTGCCCTGCACCAAAGGGTTGTTGTGAAGCTATGGAAAACAACACTTGCAGAGATTTTTGAGCTTCGTGGAGAGAGGTGTTATCTGAATCAAAACCTGTGAAAAAAAGGATAGCTATAACATTTCCTAACAGTGAGAAACTACTGTGTTGTAAAATAGTTTCTAAAGGGAAGAGTGCTCTAGACATTATTTGTCAAATTTAGAGGAACGAGACAAATCAAGGTGCTAGAAACCAGTGGAAATAATACCATCTCCAGTAGGGTAGAGAAAATAATTTATTACTAATTTCCATGGCCCCATGTTATAAGAATAGTAAGAGTGATACTAAGGGACATTTAATAGTGCTAAATCCCACATTTCGCTGGAGAATTGAATTACTGGAGTAGCTTCCAGTCAAGATAGATAGTCTTACCATCTACACTCCCCATTCTAGGGGTATAATGAAGAAAAGAGCTAAACAAGGTCCAAAGGCCTAAACCCTGTGCACTTCAGAGATGGATGGAAACAAGAGGGAGAAAAAAATGTGAGAAAGTGTAACTTGGCAGGTCAGGATTCCAAAGAAATAAGGCACAGAGAACTGAAATAAATTTTCTGGGTCCCCACCGCTAAATTATGCTGTTAAATAAAAGTAATCCCTCACTATAATTTAATCAGTAATAATGATTGTCATTACAATTCCAAAATTGAACATTCAGTCTTCAAGGAAACATCAGAGTAATTCATGGGTTTTTTTTTCCACATTTGCTGTGTACTTTTATAAGTTATTTTTCTCATACACATGCTAATATTTTTCCGAAATTTAAATGATAAAAGATTATTCCCATTTCCCCATCATATGATGTATGCACTCTATGAATATTAATATTTTTGCTAATACTTTTTTAACCAGAATCATTAATATGATAATACTTTGGTAATGAATTTACAAAAATTCCATACAAATACTACATGGGCTAATACAATGAAATACCGTGGAAATAATATGCATAATGCATTAGGCTTTGTTACAGATGCCTGCCAAAAATAGTGTTTGGCAAACAGCAGCATGCTTAAAAAGTGCCTAACCGATTAAAATTTATTACTGCTGATAGACCCAGGGCAAACACTGAACAATCCATGCTATTCATGCCCTGGCAGACACATCAGTTCACTGACTCCTCAGATTATCTCTGAAAGCTTCTGGACATCACTAAAATTAAGGAAGACACGTAATGAAATGTTTAATGCCGAAGACTGACTCTGCCAAACAAAGGAATCCCCTATATACCTCGGTTTCATCTCCACGGATATTGGGCCTGGCAAAAGGCCACTGCGCTGTCCACCTGCTCTGGGACCCCTTTGTCACTCAGTCTATCTTTTCACAGACAGTTCCTTTAGAGAGTCAGGGACTGCACTAGCATTAAAGCGCTTTCTTATCTCTGTCCTATTCTCAGTTTGATATTACCTAGTGCCTTATGATTTAGGTGCCATTTACTTACAGTTTTAGGGTTAAACCTTCCAAAATATGGGCATTCCTGTTGCTGGTATAGTGTGGTTAGAGGAGAATCAGGGGTTATTCTATTCTCTGGACTCATGTGGGAAAACAGCTGAACTCTAGGGTGGAGAATTCTGAACATAGATTTCATCTTGAGAAATATACAATTTGACACTGAAGCCACTGAATATTGTGGCAAACTAATCAGGATTCATTTGATTTTTAAAAGATCACAAGTTCATCAATTTTCTTAGGATCTTTAGCACTGTGGGACATTTGTAGTAATTTAATTTAGCCCCCATCATTTTAGTGATGGGCAAATTAGAGTGCATAAAAGGGAATTGATTTGACCGAGGTTACACAGCTAATTAGTGGCAGAGTTAAGATGACAACTTCTTAATCCCAGCCCAGGTCTTGCTAACAATGGCATTGGTTTTTCTGCTGAAAAAAAAAATAAAAAAAAAGAACTCGGGTATCTTAAGTACCAGCCTACCTCCTGGAATCTTCTAGAGGATAAACAGAATGAATGGATCCCACTGATGAGTCTTAAGTAGATAAACTCTCAAAATGTGTTCAGATAGATAGAATATAGAAAGGTAGATAGAAAGATAGAAGACAGACAGACAAAAGTTAGGACCAAATGAAATTTTGGGTCCTTACATCCACAATGCTTTTTATTTACTTATTTATTTTTACTGGCAGAAAGACTAATAATTCCCAATTATTAGAAAAATTAAAATTATCCCTGAGGAAGATTGGGGTCAGAAAAAAAAAAAAAAAAAAAACTCCATAGTTTAGAAACTGTTCCTGAAAGTGAAATGAAATTCATCTCAGTTAAAGTTTAGAGATGAAAAGGGCAACAGAGAGCATTAAGTTTTGTAGGGATGCAAGGAGAAGTGCAATCAATCAGATGCTTTTAGAAATATAAACAACCTAGTAGGGAAGATTGTGCAATCTATAAAAATAAGCCGAAAACAGTTATAAGGATCATTAACAGGAGAGAAGAACAAACAGGAGCATGAAACCACAGGCATGCTCGTGAGCAGCATGCAGAAATTTAAGCCGTGAGAAGGCAGGACGTATCTATTAAGAAGGATAGCAGAAGGAGGGCAGAGCCGATAATGAAATGACTAATGAGTTCAGTTTTAGTTGACTTTAAATTTACTCAGAGCTACCTGGGTGGAACAGGAAGTTCGAGTTGGAATTGGTGAATGTGGAAATAGCAAAACAGAGAAATTTCACTGGCACCCCACAGGGGACCACATTTGCTCTGGTTCTTCATTTTCCCCCATGCAAGTCAAATTTCAACAAAATATCCAGTTGTCTCTGCACTTACAGAACTTTAGATTCATTCATTCAACTGATGTGTTAATTGCTTACTATGTGCCAAGTAGTGTGCTAAGTAGTGACGACAGAACAATGAGCGAAAACTGACATAGTCTCTATTTTCTTGGAACTTATACTGAAGTTAGGGAAAAAGAAATTGATTAAGATAATATCATCCTTATGAGTGCATACTTACAAACGGAGTGATTTGTCCTCAAAAGAACATACCTCTAGAATAAGGTTTGATAACAACCAGCACAGACTAGAAATTTGGGGAAACTTCTCTGACAGAATGGTGCTGAAGTTGACATTGGAAAGACGAATGAAGGGGAAATCATATGTTTCAAGGCCTTGCATTAGATGGAAGAGCTCCTTGAAGGCAGAGAGGATTTGATCTGAGCTGGAGCATAGACTGTTTTCTCTGTCTCATCTGGGTTTTCCAAAGAGAGATGACTGAGGACAATTTAAGAAGCATCTAAAATGCACTTGACCTCAGTGAGTCCTTCATCTGGCCAATCAATACAGTCAGACGTTTTCCCAATTGAGGTGAGAAGATCAGCAAATTTCAAAGCATAAACTCATTTGCATTGAGTTGAAAAACGAGTCACCCAACATACCACTTTTTCAGACTAATGTGACAAAATTAGTAAAACTCGCCCAGACACTGGAAAGCACAGCTCACACAAGCCTGGCACCCCAACCCCCTGGGAAGACTTCCTGAGAAAATCCACCAGACACCAAATTGTGAGATTAGCAAAAGGGGTAGGTCCAAAGTAAGACGAGTACTCTTCTCCCCAGTTAAGACTCTTTAAATGACTAAGACCAGGTAAAGAAAAGAACAGTACCGTCCTAGAGTACAAACTGTTTAGAAGCCAAGCAAGAGCCGCCAGCTATGCAAAATGACACCTTTTCCTGGAAACTATCCATTTTGGAGGCATCTTGTTAAAATAACCAATTTTCTTTCTATTTATTTATGCATCCTCCCCCTAAGCTTTTTCTTTCCTTTTTTTTTCTATCTCTCTCTCTCTCTATTAGTCACGCCTGTGGCTATCGTGTTGGCATGGGGAATGTTTAATATAAACATGCAATTAAATAACAACTACACATTGGCAATAATAAATGACAGTTAGAAAACAGTTCCCCAAATCTGAATGGATTTATTTTTAAAGCATTTTATTAGGAAAAATATAATCCTCACTCACTCTCCTCAGGCCAAAACTTGTGTAGCAAACTAGATGCTGAAGGCTGACAGCATAAGGCAACTGAGAGGTGTCAGGAGAAGAGAGGTCTTGCTCAGAGGGCCTTCTTCCCCCGAGTGCTGCACTAGGCTCAATCGAAAATGGACAGCTAGAGATAGCATCCTAAGGGCATTGAAACCAAACCCACAAAAAGTGTCTGAATTTCAGGCACTTCTTCCAGGTGCGTCTTGCTAGAATATTGCCAAGAGGGTTCCTCTTAAAGGTCACTTGGAACACTACATAAGTAGCAGCTTTTTAAAGTTGTGTGTGGATGACTTGCCATGTGCAAGGTAGTCTGTTCACATGAATCATAGGAGTAATGCCTGAGCATTACTTTTTTGCAATATCATCATCTTCTGGTCCAAGTCTTAGCTTCTCATTGCTTTTTTGGAGAGATACTACAAGAATTAACTAAGCAGAGAAAATTGCAAACTGTCCTCAGATTAATACAAAAATTTCCCCTTCATAAAGGTCTGCCCAGAAGCCACTAAACCTTAGCTTGATTTTGTTTCAGCTAAGCAGCTTTGCACTTGATTTCATTCATTTTCTGGCACTCCGTCATTTGCCGCATGTCTTACTACGTGCTAAACACCATGCTTCCTGATTTTATAAGCATTTTCTTAACAAAATTTCATATTGACACCATTGTTTTTTCCCCTCAACAAAGGAGGAAATTGAGGCTCAGTAAAATAAAGTCAGTTGCCTAAGATTACACAGCCCAGAATCCAAATGGAAAGACTGAACTTTTTGTTCATGATACCTCATAACTAGATTATTCGAGCCGTTAGGAATCAGATCCCCAGAATTCATAGCTCTTCCCTTTCTCAGTGCATAAGCATCTTGCAAGGTTAACCCCTGGACACTGGCCAAACACTCACTATACATCTCCCTTCAGTGATCACTGACTAGTTATATTGTTTTTATTCTTGCATAGGCTTCATTAAAGTATCCTTTCTTACTTGTAATAAATTGGAAATATTTCATATGTGGTCTCCTCTCCTCCCGCCACCCTGGGTATCTGAATAGAGTTCTGACTGATCAAGACTTAGTAAGTCCCACATTTCCATAGAAATTTAGGGATCATTTCCTTACCTTAAAAGAATAAGAATAATAATAAAAAATACCAGTGTCAGCAGTGTCAGAAATCTGTTTGGCAAAACCAAAAGAGGTAGGGGGTGGGTGGGAGTGGAAAGTTTTTCCCTATTTTGATAAAGAACTATACAACAGTTAGGAAGGCCATCATGAGAAGGACAGATCCAGAAGAAAATACTAAATATAACATGCTGATGGGCTAATTGGTAGATTATTTATTACTCTCCCATGAGATTCTTGCAAAGGCTGATTTATTCAAATTTCCTCCAGTTCTTGAAAAGACAGAATAATTTTGAAACTGGGCAGATGAACTTTCTCCTAGATCTTCTCTGTCTCATAGAAATATCATCATGGTGCTCTCAATTTAAATATATTTGTCCAGTGGCACAACTTTAAAAAAATGGCTTCAGAGAGGGGAACGAGTCCTCACGCAATATTTGGGTGATCAAATACTGCCCGTGTGTTGTCACTGATGCACAGAAAGCACCTGGCAACCAGTTTGTACAGATGCCCACCTTAGGTTAACATCAGGAACACCTGCAGCTGCAGGGCCACAGTGTGATGGGGTGACACTGAATCTGAGACAAAGGCTGTAGCTCAGGCCACTCAGCCAAAGAAAGGCACTAACCAGATTTCATTAAATACTAAGGTTGTCTCCCTCATGTTGCTACCTGTGAAACTGTCAGGGCAGTTCCCTCCCCTATGGGCGTCTGTTCTCCCAGGACTCTGAAGCTTCATTTTGGTGAATTGGGGGTAGAGGTGAGGGTGGGGAGTGGTGATCATCTGGAAGAAAGCCCCATCCACCAGCTATAATTGACCAACAAGCCTACAGTTATTAACAAAATCTGTGGAATTAAATGACTACATGAATGGCTACACACACAGATGAAGGCGAGTTTATAACAGGCACATATTTGCAGCCAGCTGCCTAGTTTATTGAAAAACAAACACTATATATCAGAATACGGCCAATAAAGCATTGACATGTTTAAACAAGCACTTTGCTTACAGTGCAAGAGGCATTGCTGGTAGTAGTCTTTTTGTACAGGACTGGTTTACATAATCTTTTCCTGATAACAGTCATATTTATGTTTGGGGATTGAAGAATAAGAGAAAGTTTCCATGTATGTTAACATTTTTATTTAATATAAGCAAAAGGGAAAGAATTTTGAAGATTATGTTCCTTGAGAAAAAAAAAAAAACCCAAGGTCATCCTAATTGAAAAGCTCTAATTTTAGAAGAAGTCACAGTGAAAGGGAAGATGTGAACCATTTCCACAGCTGATGCAGTTTCAAAGGTGGAAATGGAGAATGATAATTGGAAAGAGTAATCAAATTGTACAGAACACCAGAATTTTCTGAAAGAAAAAGACAGGGCAAGAGGCAACCATGAACATACAGGACACTGGAGGGGGGAGAGGGGGTCAAAATGTAGAGAAAAGCAGGAAGCGACTGGCCCAGGAGACCTGAAACCAGAGGGTGCAAGTGGATGATGTGGAATAGTAACACCAGTTGGGGCATCAGGTACATTTCCAAACTCTGGCTCAAAGGCCAGGAAAGTATAAACATGTTTAAAGACCACCCCCAAGTATGAAGACAAAGCAAGAGTTCTTTCCAAAGCCAGAGTTCTCTTGCTTAATTTTCCTCCCTGCCCTTCAAGTGCAGCAAGTGGAATGGGCTTTTTCTTTTACGGAGAGAAAGAGGTTGTTCTCTGCAGGGTTAAAATGAGGAAGTTCAACCAAACAATGGCGACTTTATATAACAAAGTAATTTTGGTTCTTTCTTCTCTTTACATGCACCACATTAAATCACACTGTGCTAATTTCGCATTTTAGAAATCTGAGGCCCAAGGAGAATTAGTTATTCCTTTGTCTGATTGTCAGCAATGTGAAGGCAGTGTTGATGTTTCATGAATCTCCACATCCTCAGCACTGCACAGGAAACTTAGTCATCCCTGGTATTAACTGACCCACTACCTTATTTGAGGCACTGTTCTGTATGCTCAGAATATAACAGTGACCCAAATGGACCAGATCTTTATCCTTGTGGACCTTAACTCTGGTGGGAGAAGATGGGACACAAAGGGTAGTGTGCTAAAGAATAGTTGGGGATCTATTTCAGATAACATAGCCACAGAACAAACACCTCTCTTGGGAAGAAAATTGAAAATGGGAACTTAAAGATTGGAAAGCCTATGGAAAGAGGTACCAACAAGACAAGGACTCTGAAATGTAAAACAGTTTGGCATGTCTGAGAAACAAGGAAGAGGGCAGTGTGACAGGGATAGACTGAGAAGTAAATGGCTAGGATAGTCACCCCTCCGTATCAGGCAGGGATTGGGTCTAGGACCACTTCAGATACCAAAATCCATGGATGTTCAATTTCCTTATATAAAATGGCATAGTGTTTGCATATAACACACACACACATCCTCCTGTATACTTTAAATCATCTTTAGATTACTTATGATACCTAATCCAATGCCTACACATCACTTCATTCCTGTGGATCCGACACAGTCCTTGGTATGTAACAAATTCAAAGTTTTGCTTTTTGGAACTTCGTGGAAATTTTTTCTGAATATTTTCAATCCACAGTTGGTTGAATTCATGAGTGTGGAACCCACAGATATGGAAGGCTGGCTGTATTCATTTGGAATGGTGCAAGGTGGGTGACGGATCCTGTAGGGACATGTGGTTTAGCCGTCATCTGCAGTGGAGAGGGACTGAAAAAATTTAAGAGGGGGAAAATCTGATTGATGTTTTACAAATATCACTCTAGGTGTTATATGGAGAAAGGGTTGGAAAGGGCCAGAGTGGGGTGAATATAGATGCAGAGAGGCCAATTTGCAAGGCCAGGTTAGGCATGAAAATGGAGAAAGTGGCTAGATTGGAGATATATCTTGGCGGTAGAGCTGGGAGGGTTTGCTCGTGAATTATGAATTAAATGTGGGAAAGACAGAAGTCAAGGGGGAAGCAAAAGGTTTTGGGTTTCTAACTGTGTGATACCTGGAGGAAGAACAAATTGTGATGAGAAATGAAGAACCGTGCTCTAGACAGAGCTTGGCTGTTTGTTAGGCATCCACATGGAGATGTCAAGTAGGCAGTTAGGTAACTTCAAAAATGCAAGGAAAAGGGCAGGGCTGGAGAGAAATGTGTTGGTTGGTGTCAGCTTCTAAATGGCATCTAATACCATAGTACTGATGAAGACCACCTGGAGAGAACCCAGAGCGAGCTCTGTTTATAGCAAAGATTTAGGAATTAGGTGTGGAAGAAGGAACTAGGGAAAAAAACCAAAAAAACACAGAACAGGAACAGTTGATGAGATGAGACAGGAGAGAAGCGGTGAAGAAAGTTTTTCAAGGAGAATGTAATTGCTTGCATTAAAAAAAAAAAAAAAAAAAAAAAAAAAAAGCTCAGCTGTGATGCAGGCTGGGGTTTGAGACCAGACATTGGCATTTAGCATGTGGGGGTCACTGGTAACCATAAAAGGAGCCACTTTGACTTAGACAGAGTAGAGGAAGTAAAAATCTGATTGGAAGGGCCGAGAGGGAGTGGGAAATGAAGAAATGAAACTGTGGAGAGGGCGCTTTCTAGATGCTTTGCTGTGAACAGGAGCAGGTATTGAGACAACATTTGGTGGCATGTGGAGTCAAAGGGTTGTCTGTCTGCCTGTGGTTTAATGATGGACAACACCAAAGTGTGTTGGTGTAATGATGGAGGAGAGAGAGAGAGGAATTAGTGAAATAGGGCAGGGGGAGTGGGAATGACAGGAGTGAAGTCACTGAAGAAGGCAAGGAGGGTCTGGGACTGTAGTTCCCAAGTGACATATAGACCCCAAAAGTAGCAGAGCACATATCCCCTCTTAACAGACAGAAGGCAGAGAATCTGAGAAGGACGTGGAGGAAGTTTTACAGATCTTGAGGGAATAAATTCATGAATCAGTCAATATATCTGTGACGTTATGCTCTTTTCCCATAACCTAAATAATTTAGAGAATGTCTCAAGTTTTGCATCATTCAAAGAGATTCCATATCTCACAGTTCTCCCTTCTCTGAATTTATGTGAGATATCCCTGTGCTGCATAACAGTGTCTCTGCCAGTGATGGACTGCATGTACAACGGGGGTCACGTGAGATTATAATACTTATTTTTATCATACCTTTTCTCCGTTGATATATGTTTAGATACACAAAATACCTACCACTGTGTTACAGTTGCCTACAATATTCAGTGCCATAACATGCTGGACAGGTTTGTAGCCAGGAGCAACAGGCTGTACCATATAGCCTAGGTGTGCAGTAAACTACATCATCTGGGTTTGGGTAAGTACACTCTGTAATGCTTGTGCAATGAGGAAATCACCTAAAAACGCATTTCTCAGAATATATCCCTATCCTTTAAACAACATGACTTACTATCTGCATAAACCCATTGTCACTTCGCATGCATCTTTTTGTGTGACTAGTTACGCTTTTAAGCCTATGGTGTCTTGCCTCCTCAACAAAATGGTATGGGCTGCTTATACTCCTCTGCTTCTCAGCACAGTCATCACTGCATAGCAGAGGTTCAACAGATATATGTTTATTGATTAATTTAATCAGTTTCCCAAGATCCTGTCCTACAATACCATTAACAATAGTAACATTGCTTCTAGCTCTAATATTCTATGACGCTGAGGCAACTGATCCGTAAACATGTATTTTGGTCACCAACCAACAGATGTGATTGTAATATTAATACCACTGAAACCATTAGTTTCTAATCCTTGAAACTACTCACAAGAGTATTCCAGCAAAAAAAGAGGAGAGTATGGGAGAATACCAAGCAACAATCCCCACTTAAGTTTCATGAGAAAAATAAACTTCCAACTAAAACTATTTTCCCATAACTAAACTTCCACAACCTTCATTATAAAACTGTTGAGGCTGTAGCCATTTCTCAGTATCGGGACTGAAAAATGATGAATTTTTCCATTCTGAATGAAACTATATAACAAAAAACCATTTTGCTCACATTCTCTTTGAAGGTGAATGCAAAAACAGAAGAGAAGAATTGATTTATATTTTGGATATTTATATTTGAATTAATTTATATGTGGAATTTTAATTATAGGATGCAAGCCTGTGATTAATTTAATTTTGTTTCAATTTGTGAAGATGTACTTGGTTAATGAGTACCTTTGAAAAAATGTTTTATTGAGAGATCTCATCTGTGCGGTTTACTATCTGGGTATATGTTAAGTTCCTTTCATTACAGTAGAAATTGTTATGTACCCTTGAAGTTGAATCCATTGCATGGGTGGGGGAGATGATACCAATGCTCTCTTGTAACCTATTTCTGGAGGAAGCAGCAGATTCAAAAGAAACCTTGTTTGGCTTTCTTGTCATAAACCTCTTTTCCTGTGTATTCAACACACACATGTGTGTTGCTGATTAATGCCCAAATCCTTGCTGACATTCTGATAAGCTTCAAGCCGTCCTGAGAGAAAGAGAGAGAGAGAGACAGAGAGAGAGAAAGAGAATTGCCTTTTCTTGCAGATATCTTAAAATGAATGTTAGAGGCAAAAGAAAAGAAGGTGATGCAACAACTGAAAGGAGGAGACCTGGAGATAGCAAAAGAAAGTAAAAAATAAGGGAAAAAATATTACACAAGGAATTATCTTTGAATAACCTTGTTTAGAAAATTGTGGAAAATAAACCAATCTGTGTAATCCTGTTATGAACTGTTAGCTTAAGGCTTTAGTCACAGAGAAAAACTGTGTAATGAGATTAAACCACGTAGGGAAACATGGTTGTCTGCTGCTTGTTGGAAGAACAAAGCAAAGAAAGCAATAAATAGACAATTATAATCTATGCCTCTCTCTCCCCACCCTTCAGAGACAAAACAGTTAGGAAGAAAGATCTCCTGATAATGCAAGTGCCAAACTCCAGCCTCTTCCAGCTGCACATCTTTGAAGAGATTGCATCTGCTTTCATTATTCAGTTCCTAATGCTCTTTTTTATTATGATGAAAGAGTGATGTAATTTTAAAGGGAAAGACAAGTTCTGATGATTATTTTCTCTTAGTCTGAAGTTCCCTCTCTTTGTACCTAAGAAGATGTGTGTCGAAAATATTAAAGTGTCCTCTAGTATTTCTTCCTCATCCCCTGACTCCAATATCACCCTCCAAAGCTTTCATTTTCTTTTTTAGTCACAGCTTCTCAACTCTGTCATTGCAGACATAGGTAACAAGGAGAGCATGAGCGTGGCTGTGTGCCAATAAAGCTTTATTTACAAAAGCAAACAGCTGGCCTGTGAGCTGTAGTTGGCAAACCCCTGGGTTAGAAGATGAGAGAAGTGGGAAACAAGTATTTGGGACACCTTACATAAAATGGACCCCTGCGTTTTATTCAGAATTTATTTTCTTTATATGTCCTTTGCAAATTTATAATATGGATCTTTCACTAAATAATACTAGATTAAGGAAAGTGAGAATAATCGTGAATAAATATTCCTTCCCTAATCCTTTTTTGTCACCTAAAATCAAAGGTATGGTAGTGAAGAAAGTGTTTATATTAAGGGGCAGTGATGGAAAGAAAAAGAAGGCTCCAACTGTGTCACTGGGCTGGTGCCAGACATGGATGAATCTATTACTAGAATAATTCTTCTCAGAGTTGGATCCTGGATCAGTAGCACAAGCATTCAGCTGAGATCTTTTTGGTCCTAAATTCTCTGGACCCACCCAGGCCTATTGAACCAAAAAATTTGAGAGTGGGTCCCAGAAATCTGTGTTTTAATAGACCCTCCAGATGCTAGTGATACTCAAATGTAAGAATCACTTACTATTCTAGAGAAACTTCTAGAATCTAGGAATCTCAGATGTTGAGTATCTATGTTCAAATACAATGACTGTTTTCAGAATCTTGGGTACTCCTATGGAGAATTTTTGGCCTTTAGAAGGAGAAATTGAGAAATAATTTTAAATGGTGGTAGAAAGTAAATTAAAAAGTATTAATCTGAATTCCTAATCCTAAATTATTTATATTTGAAGACAAGTTTTATATTCCATGTGTGCCTAGTTTCTGACCTCTTTCTTTTTGCTACCTAATCCTCTTTTAATCTGTCTTTCTCCTCCGTGAGTATGTTGATGGGATGCAAATAACTTCTTATTATTTGCCAAGAATAACAGAATTTGGAAAGTCAATCTAAATCCAAAGTAAATAAGGTCCATTTCACTCTAAGTCAAAAATTAGCAAGTTTGGAATTGTGTTGTTCCAGATGAGCTGTTTTTCACTTCCATGGCAATGCAAGTAACCCTAGATGCATATCACAAAGCATGAGTACCTCTTCAAAAGGAAGCTGTGAGAAAGCCTCAGGTATCATAATTATCAGTTCCAAGACAACCCTGGCCAAAAGCAAAGAGACCTGTAAACATCCAAGTTCACACGTTGAATTGTGTCCAGATGGGAATACGTTGCCAAGGAGTACCCAATAAACAGAAGTTTGTGTGCAATGTCTAGTGTCCTTTCTCCCTCCAAGCTGATTATACGGTCAGTGTAATTTCCTTTTTTTCCAAAAATGCAGACCCTTTCCCAGTCGCTCAACTGCTCTGCCGTTGGCTAAACCCTTAAGCACAGAAACCACATCAGAGTGAGGTTATAAGCTTTGGGCAGAAAGGAATGAGACTCAGTGACTAGGCTGAAGAAGAGAGGGGAGGGAGGCAAGACTTCCTTACTTAATTTTCATCTAATGAGCTCTCCTGAGACCCAAACTCTGCCACAGCCTTCCTCCTTTCGAAGCCTTCAGATACAGAGTTCTTATCCTCTTTTCAAACTCAAGTTCATCCAGTGCAGTTATTTCAGCTGTGTGTGTTAAGCAGCTCACAGTATGGTGTGGCAATAACCATTTCTACAGGACAATCCTGTTAGAGGAAAATCGATTAATTCAGTTTGCTGGATTTTCAGCATTTGGACCCCAGCAGCGTCTAAACATATTAACCAAGTTAAACAAAAAAAAGCAGCAGTAGTTAATGTCGACACTGTAAGTGAGACAGTGGCTCTGGCAGCCACCAGCCATGCCCTATAAACTTCACCCGCAGACAGAGCAATCCTGAGGATTGTCTCTGCAGTCTTCATCCGGAGTGGCTACTTCGCCACCACCTCACCCAGCCCTCCTCTGACCAACACCCTGATGCAAAGAGCTGGGAGAGAGAAGCGACAGTTCTGGGGAATGTCTCCCTTGTTAGAAAAATGTTACTTTGACGTTTAAAACCACTAATTGGCCTTCTGTAAATACACAGAGGCCAATGTCCATGCCATGCTTGTGTATACTTCTTGACTAGAACGTTTCCCAAGTAGTTCCTTATGACAGTACAGAAAACGATGACTCATTCGTTTTGTACATAATAAGGCCACCTACTATAGCTATGTACTTGTTCTGGAATCATCTACCTAAGGCAGACAGAGCACATTGCAAAGAGGGCAACGTGAAAAATTTAATGTGACTCTAACTTAAGTGTACTATAACTAAGAAGTAATTCAAAATGTTCAAATAAAGGGGGAAATAAGCTAAAATTAAAATGAGAGTAAAAACCAAACCACCTCAGGAACAAAAATATTTAGAAGAAAATCCCCTTTATCAAAGAAGTATGCCAGTTATCTTTGATATGCAACCTTAAATGGGCTTATGGAAAGATTTACCTATGCAGCAATTTTATTACTGAACTCTTTGAAGATGGGTCAATTTAAACATAGTCAAGACGTCGTCTTTTCTAGTTCCTGAGCCAGAGTCACAGATCCCTAATTGTAAGCCATGCTCTGTAGCAAAACCACAAATTTCAACAAGCAAAACTCTTTGTTAGTGTAGCTTCCGTCTCTCCTCCGCTAATTAATAGAAAATTGGAAATGGAAGCTTTGTTTGTAACTATCCAACCTCCTCACTTCACAGACGAGGAGAGAAAGTGTTTGAGAGTGAAAATTTCGCCCAAAGTCATAAAAGTAAGTTAGATAAGGGCCAGAAGTAAATTAAGTCTCCAAACCCAGGGCTTTTCCAAAAGAGCACTGGACGAGGAGGAGGGAGACAGTTCTTGACATGCGTTAGCCATTTATAATTGGCAAATTTGAAAACCAACAGGATTCTCAGTTTTTCACATATAATATAAGGGGGCCTCCATGGCCCTTCTAGTCGCTCCTACAATTCTAGTGAGATATAGTGATTTAATCTAAGCATTGAAGTTTCTGGAATCCTTCCTTCCAGCACAGTGCATGGGAGTTTTCATAATCAACTCCTAGGCATTAACTTATGACTGAGACTGGGAATTCTCCCTGAAAAGTAGTTGCCTCTTCCAATGGACAAAAGATAGGGGTGGGAAAGAGGGTCTGGATTTTGTGTGGAGAAAATTGATTCACTTGCCATTTCTGGCTTTTAGGACACAGATTCCTTATTCTCAGGAAGGAGAAGAACTTACAGAAAACTAGATCAGGGAAACCTGAATATGACACAAATCTTGATTTCTGAAAGGTCTTGGGCAATGTCTTATTTTATAACCTAGTATCAGTGAAATGCAAGTGCATTTAGTTGGATTTGTAATAAGCTGAACAACTGTATCCAAACAGTATTGGTTAATAAGATCACGCATGCTGATGGGGAAATATTTCAAACACCAGTAGTTCCAAATGTTGCCACTGCAAAAAATAAGAACCAAAAACCAATCCAGAAGCAGTTGTCTATTGGAGTGGCACAGAGCCCTGTCCTTGGTTGTGTTCATGCTCAATGTTTTTAAGAAGAACATGATCAAATTAGTAGATAGAAAAAAAAAAGTCTGGGATGCATACCTATCATATCTAGCAGGGATACGGGATACCCATCCTGAACCACATTTTCACCAAACATATCCATACAAAACAAAATTTTCAAGAATACCTGTTAATAGATTAAAACCATAGGAAAAAAAGATGGCATGTAGGAGAGAGAAATAGAAAAACTTACTTTTAGAATTTAAAAAAAATCAATTGGACAGATATAACCAAGAGAATCTTGTCTTGACAGCAGTTGAAGTGAAAGCTATCTAGGGAATTTGTTGCACCAAAGCTCTTGTCTGAATTACAAGACTGAGAGGGCTTCTGAAAAGAAGCAAAAACAACAGCTGGTACAACACAACTTATAGTATAAGATACATTAAAATATATCTGGAGAATTATTCCATTTTTGAGCATTAAAATCTTACATGAAACCTGAGGATTAAATACTGTTCCATAAGAGATGACCATGACAGTGAGAAAAGCAAAGCCGTATCACTTCAGAAATGGTTTTAAAAAATGGTGTTTAGTTTGCAAAGATGACCCATTGAATGAATAAAAGCTCTTTTACATTATTTGATGAGGAATTTTGGGGGGGTAATTATCAAATTTATCTGTATATATCCAAAAGACAGCTTGGGACTAATGGATTGAAGATACAGAAAGACATTTTTTGATTATATGTAACAAAGATGCTGCTATCTTTGAATAGTGTTCAACCACAGAGGAGATTACCTAAAAACAAGTATTTTGCTCTGTATCACCTCAAGAATAAACATAAGGGCTGTGACCGTGATTTTTAAAAAAAAAAAGTTTTATTGATTTGCCAGGAGGTCATACTCTGTGGTTTATAAAGTTTCTTCTGTTACTGTTTCTATGATTCTGTGAATAACTTTTTCTATTCTAAAGAATGACAGGATTGATAGGGAATTTTCCCTTGTAATAGGAATCAGGTCAGTGATGATATTTGCTCACAAATATATAGTAATAGCAAGACTGACTAGTCTCTAATGTAAAATATTTGTACAACTTTATAATTTAACATAGCTATTGAAATTATTTTCCTATAATTCTTTGTACAATACTCTGCATGGATTTACTGTAATAAAATTAAATTTCTCATATCAGATTTATGTTATACCTTTGAGCCAGGCCTTAGGCTATATAGACACTGATCAAATGAATGCAGAGTTACTTGATCTGGTAGGTAGCATTTTAAAACCAAGTTCATTAAGTCCTATGATCAGAAACTGCCTCAAATAGTAAGCAAAATAAGCCTCCTTTCATGCCTCACTGACAAATTGTAGCACTACTTATGCTTGTTTAGTTGGGTTTTGTTTGTTTGTTTGATTGTTTGTTTTTTACTTTTCCGAAAAAAAATTCACTCATATTTCTCAGTAGTAATGGTTTAAAAAAAAAAATAGAAAAACAGATAAGATATTAAAAACAGATGAGCAATCTAATTCTTCCCTCCCAAAACTGGGTTAGGAAAAGAGGAACATATAAAAAGTCATCTCCAAGTTATAGGAGAAAGTAAAATAAGGTTCAGCTTGTGAATTAAAAATTCAAGAAAGTGCAAGAGTCAAAAAACTACGTGGACTAGGTTTCTTAAAATGTCACGTGTCCTCATCTCAAGTGGCTTCTCAATGCAGTTCAGTAGTCCATGTGTTCAGCCTCTGGATGACTTAGCCCTCATCCCAGTCTCCATGGCCATGAACATGTATTAATATCATCTTATTCAAGCTTTTGGTAATTCCCTATTCCCTCTTGATACGGATCATGCCATCTCCTCAATTAACAAGAAAATGAGGACTATCGAGAATGAGTGCCCTCAATTTCACTATTCTTTACTTTTTGGTCCTTCTTTTAAGTTTTGTTTTGCTTTCAATCTGCACATAATAATTGCACATATCTATGGGGTGCAGTGTGATGTTTCGATACATGTACACATTGGGAAGGTCCCTCTCATGTCTTCTCTCCAGCCTTTATTTCTGTTTCTCTAACCCATGTACACACTCCTGCCAGACTCACCTTCCTCAGACATGACTCTGACCATGTTATTCACCTGGTCTCATTTTGTTAAGGCCAATTTCTGTCAATTGAAACAGTCATTAGCCCTGCCTGGTATTTAGAGCCCTTCTTTCAACCTTGCTCAGTTTACTTTTCTTGCCGTCTTCCCTCTTGCAAATCACCTTTATGCATCTTATTCTGCAGTACCCTCCCTGCCTCCAAAAGTAAGCCCAGTGTTCCCTTGATCCCATGTGTAAAATCATATCACACTCCCCCCTTACCCCTAACTTCCATCTAGAGTATTTTTCACCATCTTTAACTCCTCAAATTCTTCTCACCCATCAACAGCAAATGACACTTTTTTCTCAATTGATTTAGGATTTATCTGTTTGTATTTTGAATTATATGGGAATGCATTTTATATCCTCTACTAGATTAAAAACTCCTTCATGGATGGGCTATTTATGAATGCTTCTTAGTATTCGGGGTTTTTTGTTTCTTTTTTTGGTTTTTTTTTTTGAGACTGCATTTTACTCTGTTGCCTGGGCTAGAGTGCAGTGGCATCATCACAGCTCACTGCAGCCTCAAACTCCTGGACTCAAGCGATCCTCTTGCCTCAGCCTCCCAAGAAGCTGGGACTATAGGCACATGCTACCCTGCCTAGCTAAATTTTTTAAAAGTGTTTTTTGTAGAGACAGGGTATTACTGTTGCTCAGGCTGGTCTCCAACTCCTGGCCTCAAGCAATCCCCCCACCTCGGCCTCCCAAAGTTCTAGGATTATAGATGTGTGTCATCATGCCCAGCCTAGTATTTCGTTTTAATATTAATAGATACTAAATACTTGTTAATTAATACTTCGGGTGGCTCTCGTTCGTTCCTTTTTCCCTCCCAAATGCAAATGTAATTGGCTTAACAAATAAATGGGCCAAGCTCTATGAGGTTAAACATAGGGAAAGGCTTTATTTTTCTCTAAACCTTGCCTTCTAATACAACAAGATTGAGATAATACTTGAGATCGCCTTTCAATCTCTCCTTGATGATATTTCTGACATGGATGGCTTTCTGGTCACTTTTAATTATAAGAACAATCTCATTTAGGTAAGCAACTATGATTCATTTCCAGGGATTAAAATACGATAGTTCAGTCTAAGCAAAACTGAGATCTCATACCTGGCTGACACTCTTCAACACCATAAAAAATAATAAAAGAATGAGAAACTGTCATAGACTAGCAGAGACATATCATGTATATATATGAATATATATATTTCATCTTTATGTATCTTATTCTGCAGCAAAAACATATATATTTTTAATATAAAACATATAAATATTTTTTTTAATTAAAAACCTGGGATTTTACATCTAGTTCTAAGCTTCTACCCACCCCAGTCTGACTCCCTGCTCTGATCACTTTTTCTATCTTTCAGTAATGTTTACAGGTTCCTGGCAGAGGTCTTCTTAATAATCTAGGAGAATTCGCCTGCAATGTTTCTCAATTTTAGGTGTTTAAATAAACTTCATAGTTAGAAGGGCCCTATTCACCACCCTGTTTCATAGAGAAAGTGAATTGGTAGCTGAGGATCAGCAGGAAAGTGGAACTTTCTGATAACAAATTTAACATAATCGGATCCCAGGTTATACAAAAAGATCAAGACCCTGACACAGGGATCTTCAAAGCCTTTAAAGCATGAGTAGATATTGATTTGCATGACACAAGATCAGTTCTGCCTAAAGCCAGGAAAACCGCTTGACTTCTCAAGGCGCCCCATTCTTTCCACCAATATCTGTGAATGTCATTTTCAAAAGGGGGCATTCCTTGAAAAGAGAATCACAGTATGTCTAAATGGCAGAGAAGCTTCGGAATGAACAGTGCACTCAAAGCATGTGACCTGAGGGCAGGACAGAAAGAGTTACATAAATCTGTCAGTACCAGATATAAATTCATCGGAACCTGGGAATCATTCTTAGCATTCAGTGGTTCTGGGTTCTGCTCCATTCTGAAGCACCTTTCCAAAGCTTCAGAACCAGCCCACCTCTCAAAAATGGTGCTTTTACTTGAAATTAATATTTTCCAATGTAGTCAGTGTTTTAATGATTTGTAGCTATTGACTTTTAAGAGAGATGCAATCACATAGAAAGAACTCTGACATTTCCATGACATTTTCTCCTGAAAGAAAAAAAAAAAATTCCCTTTCTTTCATTTTAATTCAATGCTGAGTTAAGGATGGAGTGAAAGAAGCAAGAGAGAGCTTTTTGCTCACAAACAGTATTCTTAGTTGCCACTACAGATGACATGCCTCAACATTCAGTTTTATGTTACTATTTTCTCAAATGTTTTATGTTCCCCTGATACTATCAGATGAGGATACATTATAGAGACACTTACGCCATCATGCTGTTGAAATTTGAGACTTTTCAGATATAACATGCTTTATATTCAAGGTTTTTATGCACCATGGGACTGTCTTTCTGGTCTTGTTTTCATTATTGACAGGGAAAATGTTTGCCAATTTTCCTTTTTCATCTTTTTTTCCCCTTGGCATATTTAAAGAAAGAAAGAGTGAGGCACAACTTCGTGATCTGTAAGGAATATGTAGGGCTGAGGTATTATCCTCAAGGTAAATGTCAAAATGCATATCTTAGACAAATTCCTGGTGCAGTCATCAACATTGTCAGAAGCAACTTCTCACTATTGTTAGGTGCAACTGAAAAAACTGGGCTACTAGGTGTCCCTTTTCATCACTTTCAGAAAAACAGGATGCTGGCAGACATTATACAATAATCTTTCTTGGAGATCTTTGGAGAATACACCCATCTGTTTTGGAACGGGTACCCAGACTTCTTACTAAAGGCCACACATTGATTAGGTCACCTTCGAAAGAGATCTATCATATCAGTAACATATTACAGCACAGTTTGTCCACCTAAGCAATTAATATTCATAATTTTATTTTTAACAATGGCATTAAATTATATGTGTTAAACATATAGGAATTTTATTTCACAAACAGGAACTTTGGCAGTCAGAAAATAGGAGCAAGGGTTGCTAGAACTTTCTAGTCTGATTCCAAAAGCCTGGCAGAAAAGCAAGGGAAACCAATTTGGAAAGTGTTGGTACCGAATAATCTATTCTGGGACGGTCTGGAATCCATCTGCTCTGAGCTTAACCTCCTGGCACAAACACCAACACACTTCTCAACATTTCTATTCTAATTGGAATTCTAATTAATTCTATTCTAATAATTCCATTCTAGTTTTTCCATGGGCTCTGGAAGCAACACGAGCATGAAGGAGCCTTCACAGTATTAGATATAACACCACCAGTATAGGAACCAATATGTGATTTTTGTTTGCTCCCAGCCAATATTCAGACTCTTCTCCACCTGGATATGACTATATAGTTCATCAATTTAACTAAAGAAACTCATGGTTCCTTTGGGGAATAAAGAAGAAAGAATAAGAGACTCCTCAAATTATGTAAGCAGAAAAATGTTACATCAGCTCTTAGGCTACTTGGTTCCGGGTTTAGTGTCTACTAGATACCAACTCTATGAAGATGCCTTACTGTTCTCATCACATGTTTTTAAGTAAAATAGTTTCCTAAGCATAAAGCAAAACAAAATAAAACCTTCCTTATGTACATTATAGTTTTGTTGTGATCATCCCATGAGACTCATCATGTGAAAACAATAAAAAACTGTGCAAACAAAGCATTACTGACGTTTCCCAGAGGAGGCCTGCCTAGAGCTATGATGGCCAACACTTAAGTCCATCCTATCTATGAGGCTCAAATTAGAGAAGGAAGATGAATAGCTTCTTATCACTCGCCATGCCTGACAGAGGGGACCCATTTGTTCCATCCTCTTCACAGGTGCTTCAATGGCAACACAATGATTGACAAACACTGAGGAATCTGAAGGGAAACACCTTAAAACAATATACCATATTATATGCAGAATGATTCTTAGTTTTTTATCAGCAGACGTGGTCAGTCATTGGCTGGTCAACCACTCGGCTAGGTGCTGTGCAAGAGATTACACAAGGCAAAATGACAAAATGGTTAAGGTGCAAACGTATACTTAGGAGGTGCATTTTCTAAGGGAAAGGAAACCTTCCAAGATCAAAGCCATTTAAAGAAATGCTGGACATGGGATGCAAAGTAACACAGTCATCAAGGGTTTAGAGCCAGAAGTAATTAAATAAGACCAATGTGCCTAGAATCAAGAAAGGAGGGAAGAGAGGTGACAAGAAGAGGCTGATGAAGTAGGCAGCAGGGACACAGCTGTGTGAGGCCTGGCAGGTCAACATGAGGAATTTAGACTCCATCCCAAGAGCAATGAAACTTTAGTGAAGGGTTTTAAGCAGAGAATGATATGGCCTGATTTGTATTAAAAACAAAAAGTCAAAACTACTCTGACCATGGTGAAATCAGTGGATGATGGAGAGAGCAAGAGTGGATATGGTTAATGACCACAGATGAAGATGAGAAATGTGTGTAGGAGGTAAACTGACGGTACCTTCATGTTCACTGGGCCTGTTGATAGAAGGGTGAAGAGAGGAGAGCTGAAGAAGATGCAGAAGGCAAGACAGGTCCCCCAGCTTCTGGACTGAGTGCACGATGACATCATCTGACTGAGCTACAGACACCAGAGCAGAAGGGGCTTGGAGTGAAGATGAGTGCACATTTCACCAGTTTGATTTTGAGATCTCCAAAGAGAAATTGACTTAGTGTTGGGATATATCAGTTTGGTGTGAAAGTCTGGGTGATCCTATAAATGGGAGAGTCATCATCACTCAGAAGTATGGCTGAAAGCCCCAAGTAATATTAAAATCTCATATGGAAAAGCATATGGTGATTAAAATTTTAAAAAATGTCAAAAACCTATCTTGGTTTTCTCCTCTGCTTTAACACATTGTCCACTTAACATCAAAGTTTTTTTCTTTAATTTTCTAAATCACATATATTATCATTTACATTCTTCATATTCCACACTACTATATAACACATCGAAGTAAGGTAATCATGGCTGCCATTTATGGGGGCCTATTCTAAACCATGTAGCATGTCAGGGTTAATTCTAATTTAATTTAATTTTAAATTAAATTTAATTTAATTTTAGTTTAATTTTGTCCCATCCATTTGCAAAGCAGAAATCACTATTCCTATTTTACAGATGAGAAAATTCAGGCTTAACAAGTTTACTTAGCTCTTTTAAAGTCACACAGCTAGTAAGTGTCAGATCAAGAATTCTAATCCAGGTTGGAATAACTGAAATATTTATTGCATTTTTACTACACCATGCAACTGTATTTTAGGTCCTCTTCCAAATATAAGAAGTAATCAGAATTCCATGGTGTGTAATAGATTGGAAATTCCAGAGGAAAGTTGTTTTGGAGGAAACAACAGAGAGGAATGTTTAAAATCAGGATGCCCCAGAAAATCTGGAATATATTGTCAGTGAAAGTTGGTCCTTGTAGGTACCAAGCAAAGAATCTTGGCCCTATTAGTACCAGGCTCCAACCAATAGAGCTGTCTGGCCCAGACCCAATTCAGCATCGTAGCCAACTGGGGATGCTTAATAAATGGTAAGTATAAATGGAGGGAATAGTTTGCTTAATCTACCCAGCAAATTAGATGCTATGTTGAAATAAGATCAAGACCTGTACTGCTGCTTCTTAGTTCTAACATTGCTCCAAACCCCTAAACACATATAGAAGTGTCAACATAAAGAAATTTCCCCCTTTGGTAAATCCTACTCAGTTTGTTTGCCTTCCACTCTCTGATCTGTAGTTCCTATTTCTAAGAAACTTGTCTCTGAAATTTCTCTGTGTGATGAATAGCATTCCCTGAGTTTGTACCCCTGCAAAAGAGGCAAAGCATATTAAACATATGAATCAAATATTCCTGCCTGTCAAAAAATAGAAAAACGTACCTTTATATTTATTTACATTTGCAAGTAATATGTCTCAATCTGTGTGTGCCTGGATACATATTTTATTGAAATATGTTGCACTGACTCTTGGTCTGAGATGCACGCTTCAAACACTCACTGGAGTCTCTAGGCCTTGGTAGACCCTCAGGAATTCATTTTTCATAGAAAACAGGGACAATTGCTTGATGGTGGAATTTGAGGTAATGAAATTGTGTGAGTTGCAGACACATTTCAGGGCAGATGGCAACACAAAGCAGAATTTAGTTTTTACGTCCCACTCTGCAAGCTTTAGAAACTGCCTCTTCCACAGGCAAATTGAAAATTTATGCTTGCCTATACTGGTTCATAGGGAAGAGCTTAAGGATAAAAGTGGCTGCTTTCTAGAAATGACAGAAATTGTGTCTTCCTTCCCTGTAAAATTCAATCTCCTTAAGTTGGGATTTGATGTCTTCCAAAGGCACGTTCTTAACTACCTCTACCTGATTCCTGTCTACCCACTAGTAATGCCAAAGCCTTGATAAGTTAACTTCCAGCAATATCTCCCACACCTCTGAGTCTTTACTCACATTGTTCCCTCTGCCTTAAGGGCTCCTAGTCTTCTTTTCAAGTGGCTGAGTCTTCCTGTTTCTTTAGAAATCAGTTCAGTAATAGTCTCCTGTAGGAGGCTTCTCTGCCTCCTTTAGGGAAGGCCCAATCCTCACTGTTCTTATAAACCAAACTCACCCCCCTCTCTGCTTCTTTCTCTGTCCTGGAATCTATTGTTTAAATATATAGGTTCAACCTGACTATAAGGTGCTCGAAACAAAGTATGTTGTATATTTACCTCCAGACCTCCTTGCCTTGCACATACACAGTGCTTATTCATATCTGTGAGACGGAGCTCCTGCTGCTTATAAAAGACTGTTGGAAATCGTAACTCCTGATTTAGAAAAGAGAATGGTAAGTGGTATTATATAGATCTAAAAGTTGAGAGGTCATGGTGGTGAAGAAGAGGAGAAAGAGAAGAAAGGAGATAGAGTATCAGAAAAGTTACTTTTCTATAAAGAGCTTCCTCCAAAAATATAAGAAAAAATATCCGTGAACATAAAACCTGGAGGCTCCAAATACACCCCTCAATGGAGCATGTCGCAATCATTCCTGTATTTATGCCACAACCACATTGCTTGCCTCATTCCAAAATATCATCAATCTTTCCTACTGCTCATCCAATTTCAAGGCCTGACTTTAAGTTATATCACCTCCTAAAAACCTTCCCCTGTTTCTCTGATACCCAGATATCTAATCTTGTTTTGTTTGTTTTCATTGCTTTTTGCATCATTTTTGCACATCATTTCACATTGAATTGATATCCAATTATTTTAAATGTAAACGTTTTTTAAGCTGCAATATTATAAGCTTCTTAAGAGGAGAGATAGCTGTTTTTATACCTTCTTTGTATTCCCCATGATGGTAGGAAAAATTCAGGGTTTGCGTAAGTGATTTCATTAAAATAAAATAAACCAACAACCTACATAAGGTGGAAAGATGTGAGCAATTTCCTCTAGAGAAGATGCTGAAGGGGACATGTCCTTGCCCTAAGGATTTGTCTGGTTCAGATTTGAGCTAAAGACCACTGGTTGAGTAGATAATGAAGATTTTATTGACAAAAAGGAAGCTGAGACTTAAGCCTACTTTGAGACTGCTCATTTCCTCCCTACTTTGCCCAATTAGATCTTAGAAATCCAGTCTTTAAGTGGTACCCAGGTGTTGTAGGAACATCAAGTAGTCACTGTACCTGGCTCTCTTCCAACATCCTGGGCACAGGGAAGGCATCTTCACTACCTTTTCAGTTAGGGGCCAAGTGGGAAGTTCTGACCAATGAGCCCTGAGTGGAAGTGATAGATGCCACTTCCAGTCCAAAGAAGTTCAGAGCAGTTGTCTCTTTCCCTGCCACGGTGGCCACGGAGTTCCTGTGTTGAGATGGCAGCATCATAAGATCCTAGAGCCTCTGTTAGCTCCCTGAGTGATGATAGGAACGATTTCCTGACAATCCATATTGGACATATTGTCTTTGTCATGCTAAACTACTAAGATTTTGGTATTTATTTGCTACTGTAGTATAAGCTACACCATCCTGACAAATGCACTGAAAGTCACCCTTAGCATTTAAACATGCATGAAAAATTATGGATTCATACAAAGCTCTGTTTCCTCCTTCACTACAGCAATTGCCAGAAGTTTCAAAAGGAGTTGAAAAACAAGGCAGTCACAAACAATAGCTTAATCAAGAAATCATCACAGCTCCGATAGCTTGGCCACAACTTTGTTTTTCAAACATTTTCACTGACCTCAGTTATTCCAATATACTTAATTTGCTGTTCCCCACACCAAACTACATATTGATCTCCATAATCGACCCCCCAAATCCCACGTCAGTAACAAAAAAAAAAGATTCTATTAATAATATAAAGAGACAAACTAGATATTCTTCTTAATAATCTATATCTAGTACTAAATATCTAAATTCTCTATCCTACCCTCCATTAGGCCCTAACTCAACTCCTGACTCTTCTACAAATATCTCCTTAATTGAATCCTAGTTCACAGTGATCTTTATGTGCTGTGAAATATTTTGGCATTCATCAAATATTCCTCCATGCTTCTTGCCATCATATAATGTTGTTCTCCTCAACTAGATTGTCAGTTCATTGAGAATAATGAATACATGTGTGTGTGTGTGTACATGTTTGTTTGTTTGTTTTGCATAGCGTATTAAATAATACTAATGTTTTAGAACATCTACTTTGTTGCATGCATTGCATTGGGTCTTTAAATGTATCATTCTTATTAACCTCACAAAATCTCAACAGAGCAAGTATTATGTTTTATTTTTTTATAGACTAAACAATTGGGTCTGTGAGTTTAAGAGACTTTTCAATGACACACAGATAGTAAATGGTAGAACTACGTGGTAGTGATTGCTTTGTTCACCAAAATACTTTCTTCTTCTTTTTGGGAACACAGCTAGACTACATTTTCCAGCCTTTCTTGAAGACAGAAGCGGCAATTTCACTGAGTTCTAGAAAATTTACTGTGGGCTACTTCCAAGTCTGGCTCATCAAAATGACCTGCATGATACTCTGCTTTCTCTTTTCCCCTGTCATTCTACTGGATAGTGACACTAAGGGTGACCTTGGAAGTTCTGTGTGGAAATGGCAGAGACTCTCAGAGTCTAGAGACATTTAATGCATTGAGCAACTGCGTGGTAAAAAGATTCATACCTCATCCACCGCCAATTGGAGTTTACATAATCAAGAAATACACTTCCATTGTGTTATCACTAAAATTAATGGGGTGGGAGGATTTTGATATAACATTTAGCTTATATACTATAAGAAAGGATTAAAGTTTTGATCTGTATGACGTTAAATGCCTTTTTA
Organism: Indri indri; assembly: GCA_004363605.1. Taxonomy (NCBI): domain Eukaryota; kingdom Metazoa; phylum Chordata; class Mammalia; order Primates; family Indriidae; genus Indri; species Indri indri. The sequence goes on along the minus strand of RJWJ010005684.1, from coordinate 40,174 downwards.
CTACATACTTCCAGATATTTTAGATGTGATATCACTAAAAATGCATTGATTTTCTGATGAAAAGAAGTGTTTTAACTTCTTAGAATAACAAGTTATCTACAAATTTCCATAATACTTTAGCTAATTACATAGATTCCAAGTTTCCAAAGCTTGAAACATTTTCCCCCGTTTCCCTATCCCCAAAACAACTTCACATGGTAAAAATGTATTATAATATGTTTAACTTATCAACTACTTTGGACTTTTACCTTTTAATATAAATTTTTACAAAGGAGATTCCATTATTATTCAATTCTTTAAGATCAGATAATTCATGAATCACTTGGAAATGCTAGGCAGATTTCAAATGATGATATAAGTGGAAATGACATTCATGTTTGATGTCCAATTTGAATGTATCTCCACTCCATGGCAAACAAATGAATACCAAATGAGATATTATAGAGAAATTTTTTAAAATGCCATTAGGGAATTGGGGATATATCAAAGGATGTCACATATTTGAATCACTAAGAATAGGCACTTATATTCCTATAATAGGCATTACCACCTTTCACAAATATCCAGTTCTTTTCAGGCAATGGTACAACCTGATCCTCTAGAAGTTGGGAATAACTTTGACTTGGTTTGGCCATGGATGAAATCTAGATTCACCCATTAAATTGCCTATGCTCAACTCTCCAACATACTCTTCCCCTGCCATGATGATTCTGGCAGCCCATGTTGAAAAGAGATGCCCTAAGATCAGAGCAATCCGGAATGCTTTGGCTATTTCAGCTGCTCCAAGGGACAGATGCCAGGGAGAGATGTATGGTCCTAAAGCAGACATCGCGTGAGTAAGAAATAAAGTTCTGTTGTATTAAGCCTTCAATATAAACATTAAAACAAATAAAACAAGAGCTGGAATCCCAGAGACTTAGCTCATTTTCTAGGCAATGAATTGATAGTTACTTTTTTTTTTTTCCCTAGCCATTCCCACACACATATATCCCTTTTCTTATGGAATCATCTAGGAGTGAATTTTCAGACTGCCAAAGAACTTTATGAGAATGTTAAATTGATTTAACCACTTAGAGGTTTTTATGATTGTTCCTGAAAGTCAGGTGATACAAATAAAATTTGCAGAAAACATCCATGATAAGCAATATTGATACATTTCCTGGAATCCTTTAATTAGTTTAGGTAAAAGATTGCATCCTTTGTAGTATTAAAATATAAGTGATCTGAATAACATACACTATGACACTTTATTTAATTTCTTTAATTGATAGTACCACTATTCACCTAGTCCCAGACACAAACCGTATCAGGTTACAGGAGATTATTGACTGGATTTCAGAAGGAAGGAACTATGGATTAAATGCTGAATTAAAATATAACCATTTCCATTATCCTTAATCAGTAATGTCCTTACTCGGGTAATAGTCACTGTCTGACATCCAAGTCAAGTCCATCCTTTAAGTGTAGCACAGTGAAAGAATAAGGACAACAGTACCATCCAGCTGTAATCAGACAAGGGGCGGTCCAGTCTCTGGTCAGTATCTAAATCATAGCACTAATATATATCTGAATGCTATTGTCCACATATAATTGCAAATTTCTTACGCTCTGTGTCCCATATTCCCTACTGAGCAAGACTGTTGATTAGCCTGTATTTTCTGGAGTTCTACATTTATTCTAAAGTGCCACATCTTTTTTATGCTGCTTGCTGCTGCAATAATATCAGAACAAATGGCAAGTTAATCTTAGCAACTGTAGAAGCAGTCGTGAAAGCCTAACAAATCGAATGCAATAGCTTATTAGTTGTAATTGCTGTCTCTTTCCTGGTTTAGTTGTACTACTTTAAAAGAAACGTCATATAACAATAGAGGAATAGCTTCCACTGCCTCTTGCAAATCTGCCACTTTGCCTACTTTTCCTCCAGAATTTTAGAAATATTACATTAATACCAGTGTTTCTTCCAACCTAGTGCTTAATTGTTTAGAATATGCTTTCACATGCATATTTATGTTTGTCTCTTGAACAAACCTAATAAAGTAAGTTTTATTGTTTTCTTCCATTTTGAAGAACAGGCGTTTTGGAGCTGTTACATGACAAGTCAGTGACCACGATGTATCTATTAAATGGGAGATTAATGATTCCAATTCCACTTTTTTGATTCCAGAAACCTCTGCTCCTTATAGTAAACCATACTGCCCCCCAGATAAGAGTATGCATTAAAATAGATGCCAAGAAATATTATATTTATTAAGAGCCTACTTTGAACTAATCTCTTTGAGATATAAAACCTGGGAACACTAACCTGTGCTCTTGAAAAGTATATAAAGTAATTGAAGAAACAGCTTACCCCATGATCAGGTAGAGAGACTACAAATACAGCATAAAATGTAATAAAGCAAAGGAATGATAGTGATCATAAGATGGGCAATGCTATTGAATGCCTACCTCAATCCATTCCATTATACCCTTGTCCTTTGCCTCGCACTATAAACGTAGAAGAAGCCAACGCTTGACTTCCAAGCTTCCCTTGCAGCTAGAAGTGGTCATGTCATGTGTGATTTTGGCCTGTGAGATGTCAATGGAAGTCCAGAGAAGGGACTTCTGGCAAAGCATTTTCCTTCTAGATAAGAAAGGCCAGACACAGATAGTGCAATCTTCTTCCATCCTCTGTTCTTTCTACTCTGAATTCAGAAATAATGGGAAGTGCCACTTTTCAAACATGAAGGAAAGGGCATTGCTTAAATGATTACAGCAATTGCATTCCTCCAGATTTCTCGCTGCAAGGGGAATAAAATAACCACCAATTGTTGAAGCCATTTCTGTTTCTCGTAGGTAGCTGAATGAAACAGTAACTGACATACATAAAAGTTAGGAGATAATCCCTGTTCCTTGAGACGCTTCCTGATGAGCTGATCATTGAGATGGGACTGACTGAGTTGAGGTGATAAAGTTGATGAGGAAGGAGACATTTGGTCACGTTGATGGAATGAAGCCAGAATAAAGAAAGCCTCAAATGCGAAGATGAGGCTTTTAGTTCTTGAACAGCAGGGTTACATGAAGAAAACACATGTTAATAAAATTAATTTGGCAGTGGTGGGTGAAAAGAATTGATGAGCTAATTAATTGAGAACTTTTCTACTTATTATCTTAGATGCCACCTTTATGTATGTATGTGTGTATTTTACCTTTTACACATACCCAAGCATTACTATAAAGCTAGCAATTATTGACAAGGAAATATGGGCCCTGATAAAAATTATGGTCACATTTCAAAATTCAGAAGAAGACATAGTTATAAATTTATTAGTAACAAGTATGTAAAACACGAAAGTAAAAATGAAGAATAGAACAATCTGTGTAAATTAAATAAAGAGAATCTTACATTGTTTTATGTAAAACACTCTAGGGAAAGTTTAGCTTCTATCTTTTTAGGTTTTTTCTTTATTGGATTAAAAAGATTATCTCCTGAGGCCTAATGTTTGTGGTATTGCTTTCTTCTGTTTTTCTTTTCTCTGTATTTAACTGTAGTTTTTTTTTTTTTCAGTTTGTTTTGTGATATATGCCTTGCTTTGTCAATTTAAGTTTTAAGTTAAGAGAATAAATGTGTGTGTGTGTGTTAACTTCAATATCTTTTTAGGGTTTCTCAAAGGTGCTTATAGTTTTTAAAAAATAACATGAAAAACAACTTTTTAAGTTAAACTTTTATTTTGCTTTTTTCTCTATGGCTTTTATAAAATCTGTTCTCTCTCTCTACCTAGTTTTCCCATCTCGATAGCTTTTTTATCCTTTTTCTTTACTGTCTTAAAAAATGCTACATCTACAGAATTTTATAGCTGGAAGGAATTTAGAGATTACATGCTCCTACTTCTTGTTCTAATGGATGAGAAAGCAGAGGCCCAAAGCTAGATAAATGAGGGGCCCAAGGTCCCAATTGTTGTCAGCTGGAGTTGAACTAGAACCACTATCTTGCATACACTCTTTCTAGTTAGAAAGTTGCCTCAAATTTTAGTATGTATTGATTCATCCAGAGTAATCTTATTTTAAATAACAACTTCCCTATCTCCATCCCTGGAGATTCTGATTGAGCAGGTTTGAAGATGGTCACTGGAAACTACACTTTAAAAGTACTTCTCGGGTAATTTTGAAGCAGTGATCTGTGGGCTACGTTGTGAAAAGCACCGTGTTTTGACTCGTCGAAAAAAGAAGATACTCTTTTCTTGTCAACATAAATGTTTGACTTTTTGTGTCTACTGAACAATAGGTAAGACAACACCTGTTTATCCTCTACAGTTTGTATTATATCAGGAAGCAGTATTTCCAACTTAATATTCTAGGTTAACTTTTACAATAAGCCATACCTCTTAATTATGCAAAGCAATCCTGAACCAATAGATGTAAGGGATATGGAAAGGAGGTACTATACTTTGTCACATGGTAACTGTCAAAATAAACTAAATCATGATAATTACTGGATTAAAAAGTAAGTTGTATTAAAATTTATTTGCTAAAGTCTTTTTAATTGTAAAAAGTTATATCTCTTTGTATTTATCCTGTATTTCCTTTGAGTATTAATATGAAGAGAAGACAACTTATTCTTGAACATACATTATTTTAACAAAGGCATATTCTTAAAGAAAGTGTTTAACTGGTTGTATTATGCACATGATTTATTAAATTTATGAGTTATTCTTGGCAGGTAGAATGTTTATACAGAACCAGTTGTCACTGATTCTTTGTTGGCACAATGTTGAAGAAGAAAAATAAGCATTTCGAAGAATTATTTTGTAAATTGAATCCTATTTCCATTATATATATATATATATATATATAGTTATAGTTATTATGGAAAGTAGACACAGACATTTGAAAAAATTAACTGCAAGGGATAAAGTAGAAAACTCCGTATGGTTAACTATATAACTTGTATAGAAATATATATTTACAAGAATGCCCCATCACTGAATTAATCAAGATTTTCTATTTTATTCATAATATGCATAAGAGCATTCTCACAACCAAAGAAACATTCGGGAAATAATCACATATTGAAGTTAACACATTCGTATCCATCGGAAGTTAGACCTCCCTTTAGGATCATAGATATGGGAATATTTTCATTTGAAGAATGAACTATATGTTGGATAGATTCCCATGTGCATGTTTTTTACATATAAGATGTGAAAAATTCTTTTACTTTTAATTTATTTACAAAATTGCAATGATGACAATTGATCCAAAGTAACAGAAATTCACACGAGAGCAAGTACTTAATGCGTGGGAGAAGTGATAAAGTAAATTTACTGTAAGATAAGCCAGGAAGAGTGTGGAAGTTACAGAAAAATGTGCTCAATGAGTATTCAGGACTTAAGTATTAATCAGGAACTGGAATATTAATATTAATATTAATCATGAACTGGAATCTAAAGATTTTAGATTTAATTTTGCATAAGATGGAAGCAAAATGTGGACCAGAACAATATATACACTTGAGATAGTACAGGCATGCAAAGATATCTAAAACACAAGTATTTATATCACAATAATTCTACAAAATTTTAAATGACTATTGATAATATGTAGGACAGAAGGTTGTGGCAGTTTCTAAGAATGCCTGAAATCTTGGGAAACTCTTCATGCTAAGCGACAACCTCAAAAACACCTGATAGTTCAAAGAAGAAAAGTTCAGACTTACTTGCCATTAGGAGGAAGGAAAAAGATAAAATGACAAACTCCTTCAGTTTGTAATTAGAGGCTTTAGAACTAGAAGTCAAGATACATAGATGAAAACTGAATAAGCTTGGATTACTGACAGTCTGCCTAAGGGAGCAAGCTAACAAGAGATTTGATGTTTACAAAGGCAGGTGAGCACGGAAATCTATAACTACTTCTCAACAGGAAAAAGAAAAGATGTAAACTACAAATTGGGTCAAAATTTCAGAGATTAATATCAGAAATTTGAATCTATACTATGATCAAAAATTAAATGAAAAACACACGTATGTCATACGACAGAGGTCCCCAACCTTTTTGGCACCAGTGACCAGTTTCATGGAAGACAATTTTTCCACAGACTCAGGGTGGGTGGGGAGGGTTGGGTGGGGATGGGCGATGTTGAGGAGCTCAGGCAGTGAAGTGCAGCCATTTCCTAATAGGCCACGGCCTGGTACTGGGCTGTGGCTCAGGGGTTGGGGATCGCAGTCATACGAGATTGTATGTAGGTACGCAAATAAACATTAAATAATGTATCCAGAGTAATAGACTGTTTCTTCAAAAAACTGGTAAATAAATACAACCAGATGGACTTATGTCTTTAGAAAACAGCAACTTAATCAAATAACCATGCCGCTTATGATACTTTTGGGCTTCCTTTTTGAAATTCTACTCAGAAGCAGTTCATGTCCCACATGTAAAACTCCTCCCTCTGAAAGTACTTACAACCTTCATTTTCACCAACGTGGGACCTCTCGTTTCATAATCCTGGCACGGCATACCTTTCAGTTACGTCCAAAAGTCTCAGTGTACTCACTGGAGGCAAGAATTTTTAACACATTGAAACTCAAAAAATATTTGACAAGCTACAAATGTTATTTCCATTTAAGTGGCAGAAGTCTAACATGAACACATATTTTGTAATTTTCAAAATGCCAGTGAAAAGAAAAACTAAAAAGCAATTAAAGCCCAGTTTAAAAAAAATAAAACATAACCAAACTGTGCAAGATCTTTAAGGAGTAAATTGCAAAGCTTTAATGAAAGTAATTAAAGAAGAATCAAAGAAATAAAGTTATACATATAAGGATCATCTATAAAATGATTCAATATTATAAAGATATTCACTGTAGTCAAATTGATCTATTAATTCAAAAGAACTCTATTAAAATCCAATGAGTTTTTTGGGGCAACTTGAACTGATTCTAATATGTACGTGGAAAAACAAAATGTTAAAAGCTGAACATTATTTTGAAAAAAAATAAGTTAGGGCTATTTACTTGTCCAATTATGAAGATTTATAAAACAACTATAATAATTGAGAAAGCATAGTACTAGCAAAAGGATATGCAAATGACCAATGCAAGAGAAATAAGCATCTAGAACCAGGTTCCCATGTACACGCAAATTTGATGTATGACAGAAGTATGATTTTGGAAGAGTGGGGAAAAGATGGTCATTTCAATAAATAGAGATGAGAAAGTTTGCTATCAATGCAGGGAGGTGAGGGAGAAACAAATCTGATTCAAACTTCATATTATATTAAAAATTCTATTTCAGGTGGACTGAAAGCCTGAATGTGAAAAGAAAAATAAAAAAAAAAAAAAAAACTTTGAAACTTCAAAAAGAAAAAAAAAAACTATAGGAAAACAGTTCAATGACTATAAGAAAGAAAAAGGATTTCATAAACAAGGCAGAACAAAAGGAAAAAACATTTAAAAACGAGAAATATGATGCTATGAAATTATTTAAAAGCTGGGTTTTAAGAACGACAAAAAAAGAACGGCATGGTTATAAGGAAAAATAGGAAACAAGGAAACAATGGTTTAGAACAGGGCAGCAGAGACTTACAACACAAAGACAAATGAAGCTGCTGCCTATTTGCATATGGTTTTCGAGCTAGGAATGTTTTTTGCGTTTTTAAATGTTTGTAAATAAATCAAAAGAGGAATACTTTTGCTTGACACATGGAAACTTGTGAAATTCAAATTTGGATTATTGGAACATAGCCACACTTACTCTTTTTTGTATTGTCTATGCCTGTTTTCACGCCATAATGGCAGAGTTGGGTAGTTGTGACGGAGACCACATGGCACCCAAAGCTCAAAATATATACTATGTGGCCCTCTGCAGAGAAAGTTCGCTGACCCCCAGTTTAGAAAGAACAGCACTGCTTTATTATTTATAATACTACTCACAGTATCCGTAAAGTGACTACAGTTCTAACACGGCCCATTTAAGGAAGGACTCAAAATCTGTCTCCCAGGCAGACCACTGTGAGCCAGGCTACTTGGCTCCAGTCTTTCTCTCCACTAATGTCCTAACCACACTGCCACCCAAGTGATCCCTCTGCTATGGTTTGAGTATTTGTGCCCCCTCCAAAATTCATGTTGAAACTTAATCCCCCCAATGCAACAGTATTGAGAGGTATGTTCTTTAAGAGATGATTAGGCCATGAGGGCTCCTCCCACATAAATAGGCTCCCTTATAAAAGCTTGATAAAGGGAGGTCCTCTCTCTTGCCCTTCTGCCACGTGAGGACATATTTCTCTGGGCTGAAGGATGCAGCATCAAGGCGCCATGTTGGAAGCAGAGAGCCGCCCTTACCAGCAACCAAACCTGCTGGTCCCTTGAAGTTGGATTTCCCAGCCCACAGAACTATGAAAAAATAAGTTTCTGTTCTTCAGAAATTACCCAGTCTTGTCTCAGGTATTTTATAGCACTATGCACAAAACAGACTAAGACACTGTCCAAATGCAAATATGCATTTGACTATGAAATTCTACATTTAAATTGATACATGGACTATACTTCACAGGAAAATAGAGTCTGAGCTTCTCAACGTGCATAGGAGGCTGATAGCTGGCTCTTGAGGCCTTTCCTGGCCACTGTTCGCCTCCCACCACACATTCTGTGCTCCATATTTATAGTTCTGCTATTTATGGTTCTGTATCCACTCCTTGCATCTGAGCCTCCATGCATCCGTGTGCCTCCACACAATTCTTAGATGCTGACTTCTGCTGGGAATGCTTTTCCAAACATATTTATCTACCTACCTCATTCCCTTTTGAGACTCAGCTCATATCTACTTTCCATCAGGAAACCATACTGGGGTTCTTGAATGTAGCCCTGCCTTGAATGTAGCCCTGCTTTGTGGTCCCTTGGTCCTTTTGGTAAGGATCTCTATTATTTATTCTTGTAGCCCCAGCATTTAGCATAATGCTTGGCACACAAAAAGAATAGTGAAAAGTATTGAAAGAAACCTTGTATTCTCTGAGATATAAATAGGCTCAGAGAAATTTAACATCCTGCTATGGGCCACACAAGTTAATGAAAATGAGTGAGCTGGGAATTTGAATCCAGTTTTCACTAACCCTACAATGCATACATACATACATACCTGAAATACATACATGTATTTCCAATGTCATGCTACCTAAAATACAACTAACAGGGCTGTTTAGGTGCAAATGTCAAAACTGAGGAAAAAAATAATAATAAAAAAGATAGGAATGAGGAGGAGCTAGATTGATGAACAGAAGGACATCCAAATGATTTGGTGCTGTTAGAAATCAAACAAGCTCAGAAACTCTGTAATATCTTCATTGTTCCTCAATCCTGCCAATAAGCTCACAACCATGAAACAGAGACAAGGATATTGAGCAGACTTTACGGCAATTTGTTCAATGTCCCGCTTGAATATCATTAATGTTAATATGCTTTAACTTCCTGAAAACTGTTTCCAAACAATCAATTATTCCATTTGCAGTCAATGTGCACATAGAAGAGGGTGCATGGGTTCCTGTGTTTCCTGACTTTGATCTATGCCCTCCTAAAGGTTTTGGTATTTCACCAGGCTAATCTTTTTAGCATCGTAAGCCAAGGGTTTGGTCTCTAATAACTCCATGTCTTCCCCTCAAATTCTAGACCAGTTTTGGCAGCTAAAAGGAAGGTTGAATAGAAAAATTTGCTTAAACCACCTAATTGGTGTGATCACGTATTTTCTACTTTGTGAAGAGTAGCAGAAGCAATATTGACCCATCACTGGCAGTTGACAGTGAAATGTCAGGACAGGGCTACAACAATATTCTCCGTAATGAACCAACTCTGAATACCAAGTTGGGCAGGCTAGTGGAAATCAAGTGAGAATGAAAAAGTATAAACACTTCTGATTAACAGCCAATAGCGCCAGCTGGAGCAGACACTGTAACACAAAAGGGTCAGCTCCAGTACTGACAGGTTTGGCAAGGCAACCTCATTAACAGCAAGATGAAACTTCATTTGCTCACAATTTCATAGGCTGTTTCAAAGACGCCTCCCGCAAATTGACTTTAGGAGATGGAATTGCATTTAGCTTGACTTTTCTGGCAAAAATAAAAAGAATTTCACCAAGTCTTTCTTGCTGCTTGTGGAGATTCGGATTCAAAAGAGGGGACATGTGGTGAAACAAAAAAGGAAACAAAAAACACACGAAGCCCCCATGCAAAGGAAGACCTGGGAGATTTTTAAAAAGTGATCGAATGTACTTGCTCAGATGCTCACAAAATATCCAAACAAAAAAAGTGAAGTTCAGGGAGGAAACAAATATGGAGACTCCTGAATGGCTTGTGGCATTTGAATTTGTCAGACAAGATTATTGACCTCAGCTGGAAAAGTGGCCACGTAGGAGGGATATGGCCCCAGCTACTGAAAATTACAGGATTTCAATCTTGCCTGTGTTCAGAAGGCAACCTCATTGGCAGTATAGGAGAATTGACAGAGTATTAGGAATCGTTCCCATTCTGATACCATCACTAGCTCCGTCTATTCTGTCTTTCAGCGGATCATTTTATTACTCTGGGTTTCAGTTTCTCAACTGTAAACAGAGTAAGTTAGATTAATGGTTTCAAATGTGTAACAGAATCATTTGAAGGACTTGTTAAAATACAGATTACCTGGCCCAGATGCAGGGCGAGTCCCTAAAATTTGCATTCCTAGCAAACTCTAGTGATGCGATGCTGCTGGGTTGGGGAACCACAGCTTTGAGAACTACTGGGTTAGATGACCCCTAAGGTTCCTGCGGATTCAACGTGCCATAAGAACATTGTTGAACTCACCAGTGAAGGGGTCTAATTTTGATCATCATCTGAAGTAGAACATACAGATTGGTTTACTTGAACACAATATATTTGAAACGTGTTTCCCATGTGAGTGTGTTTAGAATCCAGTAGCAAAATGTTAGTCCCATTACTTGGAAATTCTTATGGGTAGAAGGCTGCCCTAAAAGAAGGTCACTATTAGGTGAACACTATAAATAAATGAAGTGAACAGGAGACTGGTAACTTCTAGATCTGTTCCAAAAAGAATGTAAGTGCTGAGTAATCTAAATAGTAGCCAACAGTGATAAAACATATACCATTCCATAAAAGCTGTAGTCTGTACAGGTTGCAACCCTTTTAAAGTGCCTGAATATGGATCAAAATGCTGATATTAAATCTGTTGTCTTTAAGAGAAGCATCCAAAAGAATTAAAGGGGAAAACATTTCTTAGCTAACCTTTGTTAACTCAGAAATTCTGGTCCAGTATCTACCATGTGGGTCCTATGTTCTCCCTTGCTCTTGCTTACAAATTTACATGCATGTAAAATTCTGTATTTTCAGAGACCTACCTCAAAATCTATGGTTTCACGAATGTATGGATTGAAAACATGATCTCATACCAATTGGGATAGACTCAAATGTGACTGTAGGTAATTATAACACTGTAAGAAAACACCGATAGGTAATGATGAAGGGATAATGTGAGGACTTTTACTGGAGGAAGCTAAATTCCCAAATGAGAAGTTACTCTGGGGTATTAAGTGGAGAGAGTGGCTTGTTTGGGATGAGTTGTGATTTTAACCAAAGGAGGAACACATTTCTTAGAGCAGCAGGGATAATAAATGTGTCTCTAATGAGCAAGTTCAGTTAGGGAAAGAAATTGTAATGTCTGAAATAGAGAAAATAATTGGGTTTGATGATCTAAACATATATCCCAGGGAAGCTTTTATAATGAGGATCAGAGTGCTACCCACCTAAAGACAAAGCAAAATTGTGAAACCCAAAGACTAAGGGATGATTCATCTCCAGAGACCATCAGAGATGTCAAGAAACAGTTCAACTGAGAATGAGGGCATTCCCAAGGAGTTTGATAATGGGAGGGACTGGCCTTCTTTAGGGATGGAATAAAGAAGGCTTGGAAAGAGATGATGGATCCTTTCAGCAAGGACTTGTTAATCAATAATATGTGAATTCTGTGTCTGTTAAGTTTTTGTGCTGTAATTTGCTCATCCTTCCAGGAGATGGACTATGCCTTTTTGTGATGCAAGAGACATTGGCAAGATGACCCTGCATGAGTATTGGAGAGTGAATTGATGCATTCCACAGCTGAAGTCTTCCGAGTAGAAAACCTTCTCTCCTGTGATCGTTTAGGTGGTTTCAACAAAAATAAAGTCTGAAACCAGCAGAAGACCTAGAATCCTGCCTCATGCATGCAGTGTGGGTTGAGGAAGAATCAAGCCAAAGTAAGATAAGGGTGGTACCAGAAAAGGAACAATAAGGTCTCAGTTCTTGTCTCCTCTCCAACAGGCAGTATAAAGTCACTAAGGCAGTGTAGGTCACCAAGACACACCTAGACATGAGTGGGGGAGGTGTCAATAGCTAAAATGAAGAGGAGAACTCGGGGCTCCTAGGCTTGGAAAAATACCCAAAGAAATATCAGAAAAGCATGAGTAAATCACAGTTTATGACAGTGATCTGACTAATTCTGCTAATGGAATAATTCTCATTCTGAGCCATTTTTAAAGAACCAGCTATATATGTGTGAGTTCTTGATCTAAAACATCCAGAAGGCACAAAAAGATACCCATTCAGAGTGCTTTCTTTCTTAGAGTTTTCTATAGCTATAATTTAGTATAATCTTACCTCAAAGAGGGCAGGCCATGGGTAAAATAATAAAAGAAGGGCGCTTTGGAGTTCTCTCCCAGCCAGGTACCTACTCCCTGTTTTGCCCTCCCACATTGAAATATATGGCTTTGCAGGTCTTCTTTCCAAGGTCTTCAACATACCCTGGAATATACATGAGGGCAGGGACTTCTGTGTGTTCATGTCCCTCAGGAGCTCAACCCAGATTGGAGGAATGAATCGGTGCCTTACTATTTACAGGTCAGTGGTTTCAACTGGAAAGGGTGATTTTGCCCCTGAAAAGGCATTTGACAATATCTGGATGCATGCTTGGCCGTCAAAATGAGGAAGGGATATTGCTACTCTCATCTAATGGATAGAGGCCAGGGACGCTGCCAACTATCCTAAAATGGACAGGAATCCCCCCTTCCTCATTTGTGCATGTGGCAAAGCATTATCCTGCCTCAAATACCAACAGCTCTGAGGTTGAAAAGCCCTGCCATAGGTGATTAAAAAGTTTGTGTTAAGATCAATGCATTGATCTCAGACTATATATGTATTAATTTTTAAAAATCAGTAAAGTAATATTTTTATTAAATATTAAAATAATTTCAAAAAATAAAGCAAAGCAAAAAGTACCAAAAGATAAAAATGTTAGCAGTTAACAGATGACAGATAAATTAACTGTTAACAGTTCCTTCCCATTTCCATTTGAAAAAGGGAATTTCTTGATAAAATCTTCAACCCGAAGTCTTTACCTTAATGATCTGTGTTCTGGGCACCAGTGGGCTCCCGCTGCTGAAGGGGTTTTGGTTAGGGGAAGATGCCGACCACCCTATGTGAGCAATCAATCTGTGTAGTTCAAGTTCTTGGGCCTTTTAGAAAACTGGCCAGACTCTGGCTACTGAAAAACCCGCTAAGTTGTAAAATGGCTTTCAGAGAAGCAGCTGAAGCCAACTTCTCAGCTTCAAGAATATTTTGGATAAGACACTGCAGGAAGTGGGGAAAAAAAAATCTTTTTCACAAGTGGATGTAAATACATAAAACTTAGTCTTAGACTCAGCTATGAAACCATGATTGAATAAACCTATTTGCCAGTAACTACTACCCGAGGATTATGGTGAAGGGCTAAACGTAGATATGATTAAAAACTTGCCTGTACCCTGAAAAGATGGAACCTTGACAGAGGAAATAACATTTGCCCTTTAATATCTCATTAAGCAATTCAAACAATGGTCAAACATGCAAAGACATGATCCTTTTCCCCATTTCCATGCCTTATTTCATTTGCTTATTTCTATCACGAAACCTAATAATGAGGTTTAAATTCTGCCCGTCACCTAGGTCCTTTGGCTATTCTGCTCAAGGCACTGACAAGGTCAGTCTTTCTCCAATTTCTCTGGGAGAAAGGAGTATTAGACTGAGCCTTCGTAATATGGATCCTACTAGGAACCAGCTGACAATGTCAACTTCTACCATGCAAGTTAATGCACAGCTAGCCTGGGTAATGCACAATTCTGTCCTCTTTGAGTTGGTTTTGACTAAGGATCTTGAAGAAAAGATGAAGAAACAGCTGAATAATTATATCAAATCAAATCCTAAGACTTTTGAAAAAGGTTCCCTATCTTCCTCCGGAACAAGCTCCTTCTGCAGTACCCCAGAGAACTATTGATCTGGTTATTTTTAGTTATTGTTTCCATTCCAGATGTGAACTAGAAAGAGTACTTGAAAAAATTGGGAGTTCAACTCTTGTCTTATCTCAGATACTTCCCTTTTGTCATTGTAGATGAAAATGGCAAAAGTAAAAATAGAAAAATGAAAGACTAAAGCACTTTTGCTTTTAAATTCTGCTAGAAGATGAAAATTTACTTTCTCTTTACCCAAGTAATATACGACCATTACCAATTCTTCCAGTGACTATATAACTGTTGATAAAATGCTTAAGAATTTGAAAGGAGTAATTTGGCAATGTGCACTGAAGACCTTAAAGATGTGTACACACTTTGACCAAGCAATTGCATTTTCATGAATTCATATTAAGAAACAGGCCAGGCATGGTGGCTCACACCTGTAATCCTAGTACTCTGGAGGCTGAGGCAGGAGGACAGCTTGAGGTCAGGAGTTTGAGACCAGCTTGAGCAAGAGTAAAACCCCTATCTTTACCAAAAAACAGAGAAAATTAGCCAGGCATGGTGGCGTGTGCCTATAGTCCCAGCTACTCAGGAGGCAGAGTGAGGCAGGAGGCTCGCTTGAGCCCAGGAGTTTGAGGTTGCAGTGAGCTATGATCACACACTGCACTCTAGCCTGGGCAACAGAGTGAGATTCTGTCTCAAAAGAAAAAAAAAAGGAAGAAATAACTTATACAGGCAGGACAGCACAAACAATGACTTCACATTTAAAAGTGAAAGGTTTGGGAATAGAGGTCATAATTGACTTTCATGCAGCCAATAAGAATTATGTTGTGGGAACATTAATAATGTATTAAGTGAAAAAAAGCAATTTGTAAAGTGATATTGTTTTATTTAATTTTTATTTTATTTATAATTAAAAAACCTAAAAGCTACACACCAAAACATTAGCAGTAAAATAGGTAATTTTACTTTTTTAAATTGAGAAATATTTTTATTACATATTTTAACTTTAATAAAAATTATTTATTTTTCCATAATGAGAGTGTATTTTTTTTAAAGAAAAATTTTGAAAATCTAAAAGTCCAAAAGAATTTTCATAGGTGCATTAGTCCTCTAAGGTCATGGCAGCCTGGTACTAACTGGGGTTTTATTTCTTAATAGAATCAAACGGTTTTTAAGGTATCCAGTTCGAAGCAATGGTAGATATTTTCCATAAATAAAAAGATAAAATTTTCTTTTGGGGGTAATGTGGCTAAAACTTCAATGTTTTTGATAATGTAACTGCAGAATATTTTTAATGCTGGCTGAATTACATTCACTATTGATTTTTAAAGAAACAACCTATTTGAAGACATCTACTTGTAATCGACAATGTATAATCCATTACTCTAATAGCTTAATGGTCTTTTAACTAGAGGGGAAAAAACAAAAACTACTCGCAGATTATAAACTCGTCTTTGGTCACCCATAGATGGCAAAGACTTATCTGTGCATCTTTGTAGAGATTAATTAAGCACAAGTATTTATCTGTTCCTTTGCACTAAGTGTAGAAATCAGTGTTACCATTCGGGGTGCGGGCAGGGAATAAGGTCACTGGTAAGACCACACGGATTGTTGACCACATCCACTCTCATGGATCAGTGCCCGTGCCGCACCGTTGCATAAATATTCCAAGAATCCCAACCCCAAGACTTCATCTCTGCACTCTCAGCACTTATGTCCTGATTACAGAGACAAAACTAGTATTCATGAAACAAGCAGATTTTTGCCAACAGTGAGGCTCCCAAAGTATAAAATTATGATCAGTATGTAAAAAATATTATTCAGACTGACGGGAAACTGTTTATGTACTTTTTTTTATTTTGTACTCGCTATTGTGTCTGGCTTTTGGCTGAGCATGTATTCAGTAGCCAAAAACATTTGGTAATTTATTAATCATAAAAAGAATTGTGAGTATCCACATTGCATAGCCTTGGTTTTGGTTAGGTTAATGTCTTTGAGTTCCTCAGATATCATTCTGTACAATAATGTTAACATATAGCTTGAAAAAATTGAACCAAATTCACTTTCTATCTAAATTTAAAACACACACATATATATAAATTTATACACACACACATAAATTTACACCAACGCACATCAGTGGATAATTATGTACAAAAAATAAGTAGAAACTGGATCAAAATTCTACATTTCACTTTTCTTTAATAGAGCATGGGCTTCAAATTGTTCTCAAATCACTATGCTATTTTATTATAGAAAATACATTTTTAAAAAAACATGGATTTTTACCAAAAGCATATCTGCGAACCTGAAATTAAATCAATAGATCATCAACAAAGAATTCAGCAAGGAATCTATCTTCTCTCCTTATAAACTTATCTCAAATAATTTTTACAAACTTTGAGCAATAACTCAGAAGTTATCCATGTTGGCTCTACCCGCGATAGAATTATATGAGGCAATTTGCTTTAATTCCACATACAAATCCCTCGTAAGTTCTCTGTTTTCCCTAAGATAGCTATTAATTAGTCAATAATTGCTTGAAGGCTCCAATTGATTGGCACTATAAACAGAAAAAGGCTTACATGGTCCTTTTATTTCTGAGCTGTATTTAAGATTAAGTAAAATGCTAGCAACATTTTATTAGGCAGAACAGAGAAAAAGATTGTACAAAACCTACGGAAGAGGCATAACTAAACACAGGGTTGCTCATCCCTCTCCGCTTTGCAGACAGACAAGAAATAAATGAGGATTATGTATATACAGCCTGAGAACACATATTAATACATATTTTGCACATGGAAGGCTTCAGAGAATTCTAATAAATGACCCTCAAAGCTTAGAGCATTTTCACTCTTGGGACTACTTATGTTATTTTGTGTCATAGAAAATTCTATAATATGTTCATTTTGTAATAGTAGAAATGAGTTTCGTTGACTATTTTATTTCTGGAAGCTCTTTTATTCCTCATCAATATCAAGTGAAAAGTATCTGTAACCCATATTTTATCTGAAGTGTCATTCTAGGTACATTTGCAAGACATTTTCTTTTGTCTAGCTGTCTCATTGACCCCCCAAGTCCTAGTAGCTTTTCTGCAAGTTGCTAAAAAGTATTTGAACTTCAGAGCAGATATGATTCATCAGTCCTAGTTTTTCAAAGCGTTCTGAAGGTAGAGCATTTTAACTATAAATAAAGGAGATATGTTAGATTCCTTCCATGGGCATCTACTTAACATCAGGCCAGTGTACAAACTGTTTTCTATTTTTTTAATTTATGCTTATTATAGGGGTACAAATGTTTAGGTTACATATGTTGCCCTTTCCCCTATTGAGCCAAGTATTGAATATCACCTGGAATTACCTAACCAATAACTCAGAAATTTGAGTCTCTGATTACTTAAAGCAATAAAGAAGATTCTGCTGGCATATCTGATATGAAGCCTTTTGATGGTGTCTCACTGTTTTTAAGATAAAGACTCAGTTTTAGAAATGGACTTAGCCTTGTGTTGGGGTCTTCTTTCACCTGCATTTGCTCCCACTAGGTCTTTAAACATGAACATTCTTCCCATCTGTCCTTCTTCGTGGGCATCTTTCTTCTCCCAAACTTTCCTTGAGGTCCCAGCTTAAGAATATTTCCTTGACACTCAGCAAAGTTTGGTACCCCTTATGTGTACCTTTCTTTACAGCAATTAGCACTATTTCTATTAAAATAATCATGTATTCATTAGTGTAATTATTTAATGCTTGTCTTCCTCACTATACTGTAGGAAACATGACCATAAAAAGCATTTTGATTTTTGTTCTCTAGTGTAAGCTCACTATCTACCATAGTCTACCATGCTGTAGTCACTCAATAGCATGTATTCAATTACTGAATAAAAATATCTCTCATCGACTCTGTGGCGTCTTATGGGCATCCTTACATAGAAAGCTCAGGTCAAGAGGGAATAAGCCTACAGCCTTCCATAAGGCATAGACCTTCAACAGACCTACAAGTCAGGCTCCCTCCAAAAGGCCGAAAGTAATCCCTAAAAGTGACCAGGTGTGTTTTGAAGTTATAAAATCAGCATCTTGTCATTAGATAATATGGAGGATTGATACGAGACAGCAAGTGAAAATTCATTTACTTTGTTCCAAGCTGCAGTAGCAACACAGAGTAGAAAATACCCAGCATTGTCTAAACACAACGAAGTACACATTTTCTAGTAAATGACTTCATATTAAAATGAAAACTATCAAAAATAGAGCTGGAATAAATGATCAGGACCAGAAATTTGAGAACAGCAACAAATGATAAAGACTATATGGAGTGTGACCCATATAACTTGCTTAAAACACAACAGGAAAAGGTCCTCTTAGCCAATGTTCCATCAGTCTTTCACAGACATTTTAAAATCCCATGGGAAACTTACCCTCTGGAATAGGATTAGGGCATTAGACATTTCCCTTAAAAATGCAAGAACCTTGTAAGCAGGTTAGTAATCACCAAAAGTCCCTCGTATGAATTCTGAGGTAAAAGAAAAAGGATACAGAGTCCCTAAGCTTCACCATAACAGTCATTATTCACTGGTTTTGCTTATATAATTACCATATTGATCAAGGACTGTAACTGAGACATAAGAGCCCCAGTGTCACAATGGTGGGGGGGGGGGCCCTGCTAGGGCTTGAATTAAAAGCCTATTTAAACCATACTCATTAAAGTTTGAGTCTTGCTATAAAATAAGGAAGGCAAAAATTACATATACAGTTGACCGTTGAACGACACGGGTTTGAACTGGGCCAGTCCACTTATACAGGATTTTCTTTAATAAAAGTCACACTAAGTGTGCCTGCCTCCCCTTCCACCTCCTCCGCCTCTGCCACCCCTGAGACAGCAAGATCGAGCCCTCTTGTGCCTGCCCCTCAGCCTACTCGACAAGAAGACAAGGATGAAGACCTTTATGATGATCCACTTCCACTTAATGAAAAGCAAACATATTTTCTCTTCCTTGTGGTTTTCTTAATAACATTTTCTTTTTTCTGGCTTACTTTAGTGTAAGAATACAGTATATAATACATATATCAATAACATACAAAATACGTTATTCGACTGTTTATGTTATCGGTAATGCTTCCAGTCATCAGTAGGCTATTTGTAGTTAAATTGTTGGGGAGTCAAAAGTTATATGTGGATTTTTGACTGCAAGGGGGATTGGCACCCCTGACCTCTGTTTGAGGGTCAACTGTATGAAATTTAGGCTTAATGCCATCCTTTACTAAGAATAGAAATATAAATCATAATAAAAGTAGAGTTATTAGTATTTCTATAGAAGTATAGCATTACAATTGAGAAATAAGTAAAAAATAGGAAGAAAATGACTGAATTTGTTAATCATTCTTCATTACTGCTTATATTGGATTATTCGGATTCAATTCAATTCAATAAGAATTTGTTCATCTACCATGTGTCTGACTCTGTTAGATGTGACTAAGTTGGTAGTCTAATTTGGCCACCCTAAAGCTGGTAAATGCTGAAGAACAGAACACCTAGGAAGTTATTTGATTAGGCTTTGCCTTCATTTCATTCATATTGAATTTAATTACTGAATGAGGGAGGAAGAGAGAACTGCCTTCAGCTTAGATGTAAATGTTCGTCAAAAAATACCAAAGTGTTCCCATTCATTTGTCTAACATTTTACATCATGGGCCCATCTTTGGTCAACATTTCCCTTACTGAAATCTAAAGATTTCTGTTAAACTAAGAAATTATTAGCCATTCCCGTGGAAAGATAAATGAAAACTTTAATTTTTAATTATTTTTACTGCTATGAACATAAACCTTCTTTGACTATTTCAGCTCAGTCCTCGATCCATTTTTGGTACGTGAGTTCTCTTTCCATAAAAAAGAATGTTTAGGTGCCAATTTATATCTGAAAGTGAAGGAAAAGTTGTATCATCATACTTTCTGTCTGGCTATATAATACTTGGCTTTGGGGCGTGGCTACAGGTATGACTGAGCGTGCTTTAACACCTTCACAGTCCTGACCTCTGATTCAACTGCCTGCCCAAAGCAAACACTCCTCACCTGGCAAGTGTGTTTGCCATGCTGTTTTCCAAGAAGTTCACAGTTAAGGCACATCTATAAAGTTGATTTTGATGCATTCTTTAAGCATCAGAGAATGAAATGAACACCTTTCCAGTGAGCATGTGCTTTGTGAAAAACACCATCTTGATGACACATTAGTTATTCAAGGCATTCTCTGGAAAAGCCACCTACCTACTCGCCATCGTAATTTTAAATATTTAATATTTATTGTGGGCTGGTACAAGTGCAATTGTGAACATTCACAAAGGAATGTGAATAGGGCCATATGCGCAAGGTTTGTACCATGGCACCAGGTGATTAAGTGAGGCGGATTCCTGTCTAAAATAGTGGGTTAGCCAGGCACTTTTAAATTAAGCTAATCTCAGTTTGGATTCCTGCCCTGTATTTATTCTCTGTATAACATTGCTTGAGTCATTTAACCTCTCTGAATTTCATGTGCAAAATGGATTAATAATGTCTATTTCATGGGATTAAGTGAGATATTGTATGCAAAGTATTTATCACTTTGTCTGAAAAGAATACTGTCATCTTTACATAAATGAACTAAGAAGACAGCTCAACCACGTTTTAAATTAATTTCCCTAAAGCCTTGAGAATTTAGGGACATGAGATGTTAACTGTGACGTTCTTGAATGCAATTCTGTGGGGTGCTAGGAGAAGAGGGAGATATAGGTCCCAGTCCTTAATCTACAAAGAGGAAACCACAGGGACAGTTTTGAGTCATCTGCACTTTCCTGCTAGAAGTGCAAACAGGCTGCAAGGAAGGGAGCCACATGACAGGAGGAAGTGAGCTCAAGGAGGTTAGACTTTGAGTCCAACTGGTCAGGGATGTCAGAACCAGTACAGTTTAAACAGTCAGCCAATGATGGAAGGAATGATGATCAGGTATTGACCAAACTATTAGTAGGTTTATAACTGTCTATTGTGTATCTACAAGAAATAGAGTCTGCTAGCATTAGCATGCTGGATCACACCAAGGGACGTCCCCCAGCAAAGGCACCAAGGGGTTTGTTGTATGGAAAGGCAGTAGCTGCCCTCACAGTTTAGAGGCAGAAACAGCCTTCCTTAAGCTCATCTTTAAAAACCTTTGGTGGACTTTTCTAAATCTCTCTTTTTTGTTTTGCCATCAAGGAACAGTCTTCACTCCCAGAGTAGAAAAACAATAATAATAGCTTATCTTTCATAAGTTTTTATTGCATGCCAAGTTCTAAGCATTTTACATGTTTTAACTCACTTCATCATCATATAAAACAGAATGCTTGGCATGTAATTGTTCTATTATCAGAAATGGAAAACCTGAGGGCAATAACTTGTCCAGGGCTACAGCGCTAGTAAAGAGAGAAACTTGGATTTGAACTTGGAGAAGTAAAGTTGTCCAGATATGTAGGTATGCCAGTCTATAGTCTACACCACTACAGTATACAACCTGTTACAAAGAGCTTCCGAAGAGTTCCTGCAAACTAACAGTAATGTGGCTTTGCTTCAATCAGTTCAGCCATGTTTTTCTTTTCTTTCTTTCTTTTTTTTTTTTTTTGATCAAATTAATATCTTCATATGTAATGCTGGATCTAATGCTCTTACTTCTACCTAAACGCCCCATCCAATGGGCAGTCTTC
Source organism: Indri indri (assembly GCA_004363605.1). NCBI lineage: Eukaryota > Metazoa > Chordata > Mammalia > Primates > Indriidae > Indri > Indri indri. The sequence continues at coordinate 18,215 of RJWJ010005684.1, read as the reverse complement.
CCAAGATGGGCTGGAGTGTGGACGAATCTCTGTTCTTCTGAATAGAAATGAAACCAAAGTGCTGGGCTAGAAGCTGTGTTCCTTTTTCCTACCCTTTCCTGGTATTCCACTCACCTTATGAACCTTTCCCATTGTAGACCTCATCAGAGGAGAAAAATTAACCCTCACAGTGCAGCTATATTTTGGCTAGGAAAATGAGTCTGGATCTCTTTTACTAGACTGTCGCAACCTTCAGATGTCTCTGGTTTCTCAAGTTATAACAACCATCTATGGAAAAATGCTGCCTCAAGAAAAACAAATTTTGACACATTGACTATCTCCTTCTAAGCAGTAACTACAGAATGTAGGTGGCCTTTGATGAAAAACACACTTTAAAAAGAATAATGCAGAGATAAGAAGGAGTGAAAGGAAAGGAAGAAAGAGAAAGCAATTAAGGCTATGGAAATGGGGCATTGCTATACCAGGTGAGTTATATCTAGAGGTCTTGTCAAGTCAAAAATGTTTTTTTCGAAACTCTTCCTCACATCAGTCATATATTATGTTGTTAAACCTGAGAAGAATATCTGTAGCAACCAGAATTAATGCTAACTTTTATTCTGTTTACTTTCTACTTTTCATTCAACTTTGTGACTCATAACTATAATCCTCAGTTATCACTCAAAGTATAAGGTGTGATACTCACGTTAAACAAAATTGAAAACAGTAATAAGCTTTGCGAAGGAAAGAAAGCTCATTATTCAGACAACATTTAGTAACAGGTCATAATGTAATTTCTGCTTTGAAAAGGACGAATGGATGGATACATAGAGATAAATATATTCTTCTAAATTTGTATGATTCTTTTCATTTTATCAGTAAAAACATAAAAATAAAAATAAAACATCTAGTTTGGTAAAATGTCTTCTAGTTAATCCCTGGTATTTTGTGACAGGTCCTCAAATTTGCTTGATAGAAAGAAGACATTTATTTCTGGGACTTTTGTTCCAAATGCTTTTTAGCGGTTCAGAGGAAGGAGCTTAAATGAACTACTTCTCCTCTCCAGGTTTTCATACTGCAAATTTATCAACATATATTTACAGAGTACCCATTTTATACTAGATATTATAGGCACTGGAGTGGCAAGAAAGAGTGATCCATATAAAAAAATCCATGTCCTCTTAGGGCTTACCAAAATATTAGATCTTATTATAATCATTGATTTATAAAAGAGATGGCTTTGGCTTCAGGACCATCTTTTCGGGGTATTAGAGGGAGCTAACAGCAAAAGGCCCCCATCTGAATTCTCCATTTCTCAGATACTCGATGATAATTATTGCAATAAAGTTGATTGTCTTTTCAAAACTAGTGTTTAGGAATATACATTTGGTTTGACTATGTTTCCTGGAACCACATCATATATAGGTCATGTGTCCCACCATGAAAGAGAATATTATTAAACTATAACAGATATCAGGAAGAAAAGTTGCCATTTTCTTCTTTTCCCTCCTTTTCCAGGGCCACCCTACAATTTCTTCCTCTTCACTGACTTCCTGACCAGTCTCAATTTCATAGCTGTTGGTTAGCTATAAAAAAGAGTGTCCCCAATTTGGGGAATTTTACACAAAAGGCTGCCCTGTTTTGATATATTAAAGCCGTCAAAGAAAGTAATGGCCTTGTCCCAAGTCATCTTTTATCTAGCTCCCACAAAGTGATAGAGAATTAGACGGTAAAAATGTAAAGAAAGCCGGCATTATTCCAAGTATAAGCCCTTTTCTCTGATTTGAAGCTTTATAGCAGATGACCAACACTTCCATGGCATGGTCACTGCAAACACAGGTACATTAGCTTATTGGTTTCCTGCCATAAATCGAAACGCTGCATATTTCAACAAGAACTTCCCTGGCTAAATAACCAGCAGAAGTGTGAGTAGGGAGATTAAAGATTCTAAATGCCATTAAGTCTCATAATTCATCTACTTTCCACAACAGCATGAGAGACCCCATGAGTGCCAAACTGAAAACCAGCCCCCTCGTTACAGTGGAAACCCCAGGGGAGGCCATTTTCTAGTAACCCATGGATGTCAATAGTAGGCAGGTATTAGAAACACCCTTCCTTAACTAGCTACCTTTGGAAGACTCTGAAAATATGGACATGAGCAAAATTGGGCTGAAGAATGTCAATTAAATTTAATATATTCAGAGTTCATAAATGATAACTATACTATCTGCCCCATCACATGTTTGTATTTATGATGAATTAATAGAGCTTTTTAGATGTTACCTTGTCTAGAAGATTATTTACATTGCATTATCCTAATGAACTATAAAAAGAATTATAAAAATTTGCATGTGGCAGAAGATAATGGGATGAGGTCCCTTGGTTTGTATATTGTTTTCTGGTATAAGTTAACTGCATTAATGACCAGCACCCTAATGCAATTAATTCACCATCCTGAGTCTAGTGAGCAGTTTCTGGCTACTGGAGCACCTTACCCGGGAAAAGCCACCTAGGCTACAAATCAGAAAGGTTTTTTTTATGCAACTTCCAAAGATAGTTTGAGTACATTGTTATTGTTAAGAAATAATTTGCAAACTCTAATTCAGGATCACCATCTTGTTGATCTAGAAAGTCACCGGCATGCCTCTGACAGGTTTATAAGGTTTGCTGAAAAACTTAGCGGTGAACAAAAAAGAGTGACATAGAATAGGAAAGGTGAAGAGTTATAAGAAAGAAGCAAAAAGGAAGAAAAGATGGCATGTATGAGGAGATAAGATGGCTGTCACTCACTCCTGAATTGAATCTAATTCTACAAATATTTATCGAGCTCCAACTACACCCAGAGTTTTAGTGCTATGGGGGGTAAAAAAATATAATAGAATCACCCAATTTCTCTTCTAATTTTGTTTTGCAGTATGCTTTTATAGTAATTTTCTTTTACAGTGTATTTTCAGATAGCTCTATAAGGCAAGTGCCTTAGATCTCTTAACCATAACAACTTAATTAAAAGAAAGAAAGTAGAAAAACAAAGGACGCTAAAACCAAAACAAAACAAAAAGTAACAATAGGCATCCGGATACTAACAGTTATAGAGGACAAGATTTTCATACACATATACACAAATAATAAAAACCAAAAAGAAAAGAAAACCTAGGTATCTATTAGAGGTTATGGGAGCCATAAAATTTATCATCCATTCCTTAGTGATCTTATGTAGGATATGCATGACTCCCTCTGCTCAGCGATACATGTGGGCAAAACCCAAGAACAACTTAGCTAAGGACTAAGGCTAAGGTTGAATCTCTGTCTCCATGTCTGAATTCAAGGAATATCATACTTGCCATATTTCTGTCGTAACAGTGCTCATTAAACATAAAATGGTACTGTCTCTGTTGCCCTCCTAAGAGATGTATGACGGTCTGAAGTCAAAGCTGGACATGTGTGCATAGTGATAGCATATCCATTCGTCCCACCTAAATACTGTCATCCATGTGTAAATAATCAGGTTGGAAGGAAGAGCAAAATTGCTTCAGAAGATGGAGATAAAGCCTGAGGGATATGTGTGAAGAATCATCCTCGTTGCCTTGGTGATCTCTGGTGATAGTCAGGACTGTAATGAGTTGATGACATATAAATCATTCCAAAGCCATTTTTAGCACCAGTAGGTGAAATCACCTCCTTTCTCCTTACCTGTCATTATGTTCTTTATGCTCGCTCAATCACTGCCCAACTACTAGTTTTCGATATTAAGTCTGGCATCTCCTGAAAGTTCCCTTTTCTAAACTCCAGTTAGGTGGCATCAGAAGAAGTTTAAGCAAGAGTAATCTCTGGCAAGAATGTGCCTATTTCCAATGCAAAATGAGAGATTCTCTAAGGCCTGGGGCCAAGGGCAATCTTCCCGCATTTTCTTTTCCTTTGAGACTGCTGCTCTAAATTATGAGCCTCACTTTACCTCATTTAAGAGGAGGGGGATGAATAAGAAGATAAGAAAAAAGAACTGTCAAGACATTATCTGGAAAAGAAAAAGAAATTTGAAGGGAATAAAGGTTTTCAATTATAAGCCAGTTAAAAATAACTATTGAACCACCAACTTAAGAATTCAACTTCGGGATTCTGCTTGAACTCCCTAGTTGCAAATGTTAGCACAGAAACTCTCAAATGTCATTTTATTTCATTTTTTAAAAATAATGCTGTTCTTCCAATGGAAAGATAGCTATAATATTTGAAAAGACACTATAAAAGGCAGAAATCTTAGTAATTAATAAGCATATGAAATGATGATGAAGCTCATCGGTGATTAACAAAATGCAAATTAAAAATCACCTTGAGATATCATTACCCTTCCACCAGATTGGCAAAATTAAAATGTCTGACAATGCAGGTGATTGCAGGGATGTGCAGCAATAGGAAATGTCATTCATCGAGAGTGGAAATATACATAGGATGATGCACATACTCTACACACCTACAATGTGTCTTCTAAGTATATAACCTGAGGGTACTCCTGCCCAAGTGCATCCAGCTCCATGCTAGAATATGTTCAGAGCTACATTGCTTGTGAGAGCCATATATCAGAAACACCCAAATATTGAACGTGTCGATAAATTGTGAGATATATTCACAAAATGGAATATGATACAGCAAGAGAAATGAAACAAAACTACACACAAAATGTGCATAAAGCTCACAAATATTAATATAATGCTGACTGAAAAAAGCACCAGGAATGATACGTAAGGCATATCATGGTTACAAAAATGGACAAAGCTACAATATTTTCTTTAGGAATGAATCAGAGGTAGTAAACATGATGTGGGTGAGAGTTCACACTAAGTTCCGGAGAGCTGGCAGCACTCCAGTTCCTGACCTAGTTAGATTGCTTAGGTGTTCTCTTTATAATTTTTCGACATATATGCTGTAGGTCACAATGAAAAAGAAAAGGAATACAGCTTCATTCGTCCTTCAGCTTCTGTGTCAATTACAGTAGGGCTGGGGAAACTGCTAGACCAGAAGATGGCTTCCTCTTGTCCAGGGCCATCCCTGATTTCACAATTTGTTATTGGATTGTGGAGACCCAGGAACTTGCCATTTATTCCCTGTAGGAATATTCAATAATGACTTCTACAATAGTAAACAGAACCTAATTTTTTCCCCCCAGTATGTTTTTCTTTTCCACAGAATTTGCCTGCCATGAGGATGACTGATTGATGTTCTTGAACCTCAGGCCCCCAAAATTTTAGAGAACCACAAAAGACCAGGTTGCTAAATTTGTAAACAGTGGACATAGTAATAATCTCCCCTTCATGATAAGGAACTTTAAAGGGAGATCTTATTTTGCTTACCCATCTGAATGAAAGGCATGAATGCCTACTTTATTAATTTTTCACATGTTAATTGCTGGAAACATTGTGTCTGCCACTTTTCCTACTACCTTACCACATTTCTTCAATGAGGTGATTTCCTTACCAAGGACAAAGGGTATATTGAGTCAGGTAGACAGGGAAGATACAGTTTTATTCTTATATTTCTAAGTTATACCCCAAACAACAAACCACAACCAAATTTCTATTTCGCAGAGAAGTTTCTGTCCAGTTAATATATAAACACATTAGGAATTGGGCACAAAATAGAACATTTTACTTCCAGAACCTTCTTGACCACATGGATGCACGAATACAGTGAGTTAGATGCATCCTGCACCAACAATCTCTTTTGAATCCATTACCATTTTCCCTCAGTATCACTTAGGTTTGCCTCTTTAGTACAAGCATAGAGTAGGTATGTTTTAGTAATTTACTAATTTAAAATCCCCAAAGTTATCTAGTAACTTCTAAGATTCTTTACAGAATGAATACACGTAGAAAATGGCTCTCATACGTGGATGAAAACAGAATTGGAACAGAAAAATAGGATTCAGTGAAGCCTTGAAGTACCCACCTCAATGACATCGGCAACAACAAAAAGTAGTAACATGAATAAGCTGTGAAATTCCATGTGTCCTGATTAACTATGACCCTTAATTCTTATAATAACCCCATGAGGTAGGTGCTATTCTTATCCTCATTGTAGTGATCAAAAATCTGACTCAGACTGCTTAAATGACTTGTTCAAGTTCACACATGAAATACAGTGTATTTAAATTCAGAGGGTTTATGAGTATGCATTTCTAAACAGGCATTAAACATACTTTATTTTTATGGAAGCCTATTCCAACATGAAAAGCTATTGGGCATTGTCCTCAAAATCAGTACATTTTTCTTAATAATTGAAACCTTAGGCAATAAAAACATTAATATATCACATTACAGAATGGGACCAAATGAGTGACTTCAACAGTGAACCATGACCCAAAGGAAAAAAAAAAATCAAAAAAGCAACAAAGTTGTTTAGGGGAATTCATTCTTTACTTTCATGACTTAAAACCATAAAAGTTTTGTAGTTTCAAACCACATTAAATCTATGATTGCATTCACTTGGCCAGTTGAATTTATTCGAGTGCAATTTCTTCTTATACTTAAATCAGTTCAGTTTTATAATTCGCTTCCTAAATTCTTGACTTTTCTACATTTGGTTTTAAAGAACTATTCCATATAGCTCCACCTAACAGCTTTATGAAGAAGGTTATATGATTATGCTTCAGTGGCCTTAAGGAAAAAGTGCATTGCTGGAAAGAAATATTGCTAATATTGATGGTGCCTGAGAATTCTCACTGCTCTTATGAATTCTCTCATATCCAATTTTGTTTTGTCCCCAATGCCAAAGCATGCACTTATTTGACACATGCCCACATTCACAAATGCAGGTTTCCACACTCACATACTCCTTATAAATGGTTACTTAAAATAATGATGGGTTTAAAAAAAAAAAAAAGTTCAGCATTTCACAGAGGATGAAAAACTGGGAAGCATGCAATCAAAAACTTTTTTTTCTGTTGTAGTTATTTAATGAAGTGACTTAAAATGATAAACAACATTGTAGAAATTCAAATATTTGCTGAATGAACAAATGGATGGTATGAAGAATGTAAAACAAAATGAGGTAGAGCCAATTATAGAGATGCGTCTTGGACATAAGAATAACATTTCTGGCTATGCAAGTTGTTAAATACCAGGACAGGCGACCTAGGAATCAGAAGCAGACAGGGAAAAAGGCAGAGCTTGTAGAAACCTAGAGAAGTGTGGTGGGAGGGCAACTGTCTGTTTGGGTTTGCCCGGGCCCAACGAGTTTCCTAGAATATGGGACTTTCAGTGCTAAAACTGGGAAGATCTCCAGAAAACTGATATGAGGTGATCACCTTAGGAGGGAAAGGTCTGGGATTGAGAATCTAGAAAGCTAGAATCTAGAAACTTCTGACACTAACCTGATCTGTTGCAAATCACTTAATAGGGTTACTTAATTTTTCTCATCCAGTTAAAAGGGGGAGCAGTGCGCAAGATAATCTGTATGGCCCTTTCCAAATTTAGAAAATTCTTTGAGATGTAAAGAGTCAAAGGGCCAGGTCAACTAATTCAATAGAAAGACACAGCAGTTGATCTCACTGGAGGTTAATTCAACCTTGGTAATGAAGAGAGCAAACAAAAATGAAAACAAAGCAAATAAAATTCTAAGAAAACTCAAATCTAAGTTTCTGATTTTAGCACATTTTTAGGCTATTTGATGAGTAAAGCTGCATTTTAATTTGGTTGTAAGAACACAAGCAAAATGCATGTCTTAAGTAAATGCTACTTATTTTTAAACATGTGATACCTGTTTACATGGTCCATTTTATTTCAGAAGAAATAACTTCAAGAATGCTTTAGTTTAGTCAACTTAAAGGCTGAAGACAGACAAATATACATGCTATCCTTTCTGTCCTCTGATTTCATTGCACTCATGGGAGAAAGAAGTATGTAGGATCATGCATCTATTATTTTTAAAATTTATATTTAAGTATAAATCTAAATATGCATTCTCTATTATTATTATTTTTTTTTTTTTTTTGAGACAGAGTCTCACTCTGTTGCCCTGGTTAGAGTGAGTGCCGTGGCGTCAGCCTAGCTCACAGCAACCTCAAACTCCTGGGCTCAAGCGATCCTACTACCTCAGCCTCCCAAGTAGCTGGGACTACAGACATGTGCCACCATGCCTGGCTAATTTTTTCTATATATTTTTAGTTGTCTGATGAATTTCTTTCAATTTTTAGTAGAGACGGGGTCTCGCTCTTGCTCAGGCTGGTTTCGAACTCCTGAGCTCAAACAATCCACCTGCCTCGGCCTCCCAGAGTGCTAGGATTACAGGCGTGAGCCACCGCGCCCAGCCCCTCTCTATTATTATTGATAAATTATATTATTAATACATTATTGTATTTATTTTACTATTTTATTACTAAGAGAATAAGACATTATTTGGAATTGTCTTTATATGTTGTATGAGGGTCTATGGGAATTTTCCCTTACAAGACGACAGAAAGGTGTTTCCATCACATCACACATAATTTCTGTTCAATTTTGCCTTTCTTAGACCACGGTGCTTAATAGGTTTTCTGGCAGCAGACACTAAGTACTTTTAAGAGGCATTTAATGTGAAGCATTTGTTTACCTGTGGATTCATTATTAATGAAAAGCCAGGCAATGTACAGTTCAAATCAGGCAGACATTAAGTGGATCAGTCACTTGCATTATTAAAATGTCTCCTGGGGGAATAGGGATTATTCTCCACATTCAATTATTCCTAATGTAAGGAGTCCTACCCCCACTTCCACATATCACTTCCAAGAAGAAAGCATGTTCTTCCCTTGACCTTTCGATCTATATATAAGTGTCTTGGTCTGCCCATGTCCCGGGTCCCCAAAGTGAGGATGGAAAGAGGCAGCACCTCTAAGCAGAGCCCAACTCCCTCTCCTGCTAGATGCCTTTAAAGCAAAGTCCCATGGGTAGCAACACTGTCATAGCCTTCAACTGCAGGTGCCTGGATCTTCCAGCCTCTCTAGATGCTCTGACACAGTATGTCCCTGGAGTCCATGTCTACATTGCCAGGAGGCAGAATTCTGTCAGGGAACATGCTTTGCTGTCATCAGCTCAGACCTCAGGAATCAGGTAAAGACAAGCCCAAGCTGCCTTGAAATCTTGATTAGGTAGACATGGAAAAACAGAGTGCTAAAAAACAAGACAGGGCGATGAAAAACTTAAGACTAGCAATTCTTCCCTTCCCTCTTCTCTGATTCTACAATCCACAAGTTCTCATGCTGTATCTGTCAATGTGGGAGATATTTATGACCGCTGTCCATTTGTGCTTCGGTTTAATGCCTCTATTTATTGCCAGTAGGCCCTGGAAGTCTATTTAGATTATAGACTAAAAATCTAAAATCTAGAGAGCCCAAATTATTTCTACAGAATTTTCTCCACGGGACACCCATAATCTGACTTCTGATGTTCAAAAATTTATTTATTTTTAATGCTGCTAAAAAAATTAGGCCTTCCAAAATACTTTTTGCTATTATTTTCAGGCATAGTGTATTGTATGTAATATATACACTCTCTGTGGGTTTTAATCTTGTCATTGGATTGATCACTCAGCAGACTCAGTTAGTACATGTCATTAAATCATTTAGATACCAAAATCCTATGGAATCTGTGCATGTTGGCATGTATATGTTGCAACTGTTGACAAATAGATGGACAAATTGGCATCATTAATGCTTCCAATGACTGAAAGCCCAGAACTGAACCACTGTCCCTAGGGCTTCCAGCATGGAATGGTTTTTCCAGGCTTGAAGCAGAGTCCCTGGTGGGGATCCGACCTGATATCCACACCTCACCACCCTTCGCTACATCAACACCCTTGACCTGTTCTGCAGCTGGGACCACAGAGATAAGGCAGTGGAGGGTGGGGGACTGCTGATGGGAACAAGGGGCCCACAGAGTTTAGGGCACGCACACTGGGAAGTAGTTCAAAGCCCACCGAAGGCTGTGATACTCCAACAGAATTCCAGTGTGCGGTTAAGGCTCATTTTCAGGAATAAGACTGAGTGAGAAGTTCAATTGATTTTCTTAAGCGGGTCTGAAAAAGAGCACTAGGAAAATGAGAGAGGAAGGACAGGGACACCGTCTGTCTGTAGGAGCGGGTAACCATTAACTATAGGAGCGGGTAACCATTAACGATAGAAGCACAGAGCCATGTGGGCCCTTGTCTCTGGCAACTGCCTGTAATATTTAGGGTGATTCCCCCACCTACAGCAGCTACTCAACACTCAACACTCTTTCCCTCTTTCTCTATCAGATTTTTTCTCTGAACATTTTGAATTTTCAGCTAAGACTCTGCTCAGTGAAATTTGAGGAGCTGAGTCATGTTCCTGGCAGAGCTCTTGTTTACGTACTTCAGATATCCTACTGTCCTTCAAATAAAATTCATTTTTTACTCAAGCTAGATAAACATTTTCGGGTACCTTGCAACTAATCATGACATAAAAACAAGTAAAATCAAAAGGCAACAGAAGTATAAAAGAGGGTAAGTTACAAAATTATTCATCTATATAGATTTCCTTCTATTATATAATAGATCAAATTATAACTGCTAAAACAAGCTACAACTTCCCTGCATAACACAGCCAGCTACAAAAACTTTCATTAGTCTTATTCTGTGATAAAAATATTTAATAAAACAATGTCACCAAACCTCTTTGAGGCTTACCTTGCTGAACTACACAGTACAGAAAGAACCAGAGTGGAGGAAAGGAATTCAGCAAAATAATGACGATTATTTCCAAAACATGTAAGCTTGTGTCTACTAAATCTTTAAGAAACATCAACTTTATGCCACATATTAAATCAGACTACAGGGACCTATCTCAGTGAGTTTAGTATTGTGAGACTAAACTACTGCTTGTGCTCAAATTTCTAATCCCATTCTAAACAGCATCATAAGACACCAAAATGGTTTCTACAAATGTGAAAATTATGCTAACAGGATTGTTTTACCTTTTGGTACTCTTGAAAATTGTTGTTATTGCAACATCATTGCTAATGAACCCAGGAACCATTTTACTAAAAGCAATCAATATATTTAAAGTACATTTTCCTTCTGAAATACTAAGAAATGGTCTATTTAGAGCTTGTTTAACATTAAAGTTTTATGCAAAATCAACAAACCACAGAAACATTTCAAATAAAATTGACATTTTAAGCTATAAGTCTCCTTTGCTTTTTTGTATCTAAATATTTCTATACAAATGGGAGAAGCATCTGCTCCCACTTAAGAAGGCCAATGGGAATTTTGATTTAAGAACCATTTAATGTTTATTTTCAAGTCATCAAGCAAGCCACAGCAGGTAATCCAATAGACAGAATGTGTATAATTATGGCTACTTCAAAATATCTGCCAGGTCATTTGAGGTTTGCTAGCTCCATGGAGCTTACAGTTTGAATTATTTTTAAAAAAATGTGCTTAATAAATAATATTAAATTAATAATGGCCAATGTATGCTGCTTAGTTAAATTTAGTAAAAATCTACCAGAACTGTCTTAATTGATAAAGAGATAACCTGTGTGTGTCTGTTTGAAGCCATATACTAAAGTCATGTGTATATATATTTATATATACTTACATATATACGCATATACATATATATGAGGAAGTTAGATACCCTAAATAAGAGATTAACCAGTTCACTGGTACAAAGGTACTAGTATTTTAACTTCTCCATTTTACTTTCTTCTTTGAATTCAACTATAACTTTAAGATTATAGACATTATGTCCTAACTTAAGCTATTTTGAGTATGTACATATATGTGCATGTATGTATATACATATATACAATAAAAATTGCATTTAATCCATGTGCATTGGGAAGTAGAAACAGCAGTGATAGGGAATACATGTTGCCTTTATCTTTTTCATAGCCAGCATTTTTTCATGAACTACGCAGCCGTGACATAAATATAATAGTTAATGCCAATCTACTGAGATGCCTGGACCACCAATGCCACCCCTCCTTACTACTGTCCTCTTCTCTTGATAACGTTTTTGTTCATATTGTTCTCCTTTTAGCACAGTGCCAGAATCATAGTAGCCACTACATAAATATCCATTCCCTTCCACTGTGTCTATCAGAAACATTCTAGTACTTGAGGCCCTGAAAGGAAACTCCATATCGCCTATAAAATGTAATGCAAATACCTTGAATATATCTGACACTCCCCTTTAACAGCAGCTTCTATATAGGAGCATTGATTATGTAATTTTACACCCCTTTATCTTTCTTCCTCATTAACTCTCCAGGTCATGTCAAATAATTATAATATATATAGTAATAATGATAACTAGCATTTATTGAATACTTTGTATGTGTCTGGTCCTGTGATAAGTTCTTTACCTCACTGTAACTCTATGAAGTTGATAATTAATACTGTATTCATTTTATAGGTGAAAAAATGTAGGATCAGCTAAGTTGAATAATTTGTGCAAATCTACACACATGGCAAATTACAACGCCTGGAAACGGACCCAAGTATGTCTTACTCCAGAGCCTGGACTCAAATGCCTTGTGTTCTTCTTTTATCCAGCCCAGACTTCACACACAGTACAGATTGATGGATAAGTGCTGGATGGCTGTGTAGCTGGCAATAAAAGTCCAGTAAATCCTCTTATGATATAGGTTGTTATTACACAGACTTATAAATGATTCAAAGCATGTTCCTTGAAATATAACAACTCCATCATTAAAGCTGACTTTGCACAGTCAGCACACACGGTAAATGTTAGTCCTATATCTCAACACCAGGGTTGTACATATATATTGAAAAACAAACCACAGTATATCTAATGCACAAGACAATCCCACAATTAGCATAATTTATTTATACCCCATCAAATTGGAACATTAAACACTTGAAAATTTTAAACTTAGGCATTTTAAAAAATATCAGCCTAGAATTGAAGCTCCATTGGTGCAGAGACCACATCTTGCATGTTTGCTGCTGAATTCTAGCAGCTCACCTGTGCTTTGTGTCTACAGCTATATCTAAATGAGAAGTTTGCAGCAGGGATGTGGGGCACATAGTGACATATAGGAAACACATGAAACTCACAGAATTATAAATACTAATTCATCCATGTTAGGAGAAAAAATATGAAATTTATTAAAAGCTTGAAATTTAGAATGTATTTTAGAAGAAACAATAATAGCAGTCACTTACAAAGCACTAGCTAAGAGCCAGGCTTTAAGAACTTTATATGTATATATAAACTCATTTATCATTGTAACAACCCTATACAGAGTCACTAATTTTTTTTTAACCTTTATTTTTGATTTTTGGTTTTTGTTGCTTAGATGAATTATTTGTTTCTTTTTTACTACAAAGGAATATTTTACATTGTCTGGATGTACCACAGTTTGTTTATTCATTCATTCATTAAAGGACATCTTGGTTGTTTCCAGCTTGGGGTAATTGATTGTGATTAGAACAGCCATAGAAATTCATGTACAGTTTTTCTGTGTGCAAGCATATGTTTCCATTTTTCTAGGGAAAATACCTAAGAATGCGATTGCTGGATCATGAGATATGTGCAGTTTTTTAACTTTTTATTTTGAAATGTGAACTCACAATATTTTGGAAAAACTGTACAGTGAGGCTTCATCTACCCATCACCCAGTGCCCTAGCCCCTGTTTTAAGTTTACAAAATTGTCATTATCAAAACAAAACATGATCAAAACCCAGAAACTGACATTTGCACAATCTGATAAGCTAAACTACAGATTCTACTCAGATTTCAGCTGACCTTTTTAGTTTTTGCATGTATTCTTTGTGTGTGTGTGCCTATAAAGTTCTGTGACATTTTGTCACATGTATATATTTGTATAACCACCACCACCATCAAGATATGGAGCTTTTCCATCCTGACGAAAGGAATCCCTCACTGCTCTTTTAAACATGAGCAGCCTGAGGCACAGAGAAGTTGGGTAGGGTCTAAGCCTGAGTTCAGACAGCTGACAAGTGATGGAGCGAGGATGTGGGTCCCAGCAGTGTGGCTCTGGGATCATTCTCTCAGCACCACGCTACGCTGCCCCACCAGTCTGGTCATTTTCACACAAGGCAGCACTTTTCATAATGGCTAAAAGATGTTACTTGGTAGACTTGTTTTATTAATAGATAAAATTAATACTTATTCATTTAACAAATTCATTCATTTAACAATGACTGTAATAAAACGGTATTTAAAATAATCGTAGGTATATACTTCTAAAGTTTGGAAAGGTGATTAAAACTGTCTCTGCTCTACCAGGGAATATTAAGTTGAACTTTATGAAATTATAATTTTGTGTTAAAACAGTTGAATGGCATCATTTCATAGGGTACAATATAATTTTAATAACAATTAGTACTTACATGTCATTGTCCTAGGTGTTTTATAAAACTTAAGAATATTCTTAAGCTAATATTGCCATAAAAGGGAACTTCTGGGTTCAAATGCATGAAAAGCCCCTGCCCTTTCCTGTTATGCTATTAAATGGGCTTAGGAATCCTAGCAACGTTATAGTACTGCTTGTGCATGACTTCATCCATTTTTATGGCATATGGTATAATGGACAAACATATCCAAGTTAGGTTGAATCCAAATTTCTATAGCTTACTAATGGCAAGCCCAAATAAATAATTTTACTCTTCCCTGCACAGAGAGCTTATAGCTGTAAATCCCTTCTTTGCTGTCACTCTAGGACTCTGGGGCTGTCTTTTTGGCCTTCTTCAGTTTTATTAATTTTGTTTTCCCCATTCCGGGCTTCCTCAAAAGCTTCTGTAGCCCCCATATCATTTCTAACCCTCCCAAAATGGGACAGAGACAGGGTTTTTGTCTGTTTTGAGAAAATATAAATGCAATTCTGAGAGATGTTTAAAAATGCATAGAATCCAGCCAGGCCCAGTTTAAAAGAAAAGTCTTTCTCTGTAGTTTCTCTATCTAGCTGGATAACCTTTCAACTATGTCTGGCTTCTTCCCAGGGAAGACCTCCTTGTTTGATCCTTATAAACTGTGCATTTTCCTTTAATACCAATATGCTAACCTTTGGCAAGCAGTATGAGAGATTAGCTCCTTAGCATCTGCTAAAGTCGGTATCACTCTCTAGCCAGATTCTCTTAGCTATGCATCTTGATATAAGGGTCTCCTAAGAAATTCTTACTCTTGTACAGAGTGATTCTTATTCTCTCTAGACTACAAAGAGCTTCTCCTAGTGAGTTCCAGAGTCCTAATTAGATTTAAGGTGGTCTGTGCAATCCCTGAAGTTTTATTTGTTTACATGTAAATTTTACTTAAATGAGTCTCTATCTTTCATGAAATGCTGAAAGAGATATTTTGCCTCAAAAATATTATAATAAAAATAATTCATATCCTAGGATCTAAGATCAAGGCAAGGAGAGTCATGTCAATTTGGGAGAGGTTTCTCCTCCTCTTATTGAAGTTAATAATTCCGGAAATTTCTGTTTGAAGAAATAGATTTTGAACTCACATGTAATTTGTCAACATGTGTTTCAGAAGTTAGGGACAAAATAATGAGATTAGGTATAAATTATTTCTGACTGCTACAATTAAAAACATGAGGAAAAAGAAGATGACTATTAATGTATACTTAAGAATTTTGAGTCTGAACAAAGAAATCACATATTTAATGAACTTAAAGAAGGGCGGGGGATTCTCAGCCCAATAATTACTTTCAACATCATTTTGTGTCCATGAAAAGTGCTCAGAACAATGACTATAAATCAAATAATATCACAGACATGTACGTAAATAGAACATCTATTTTCTTACAAATCTCTTCCGTATTTCTTGTGATGTTTTGCTAGTATATTTAGAACCTTGAATCCTTTGGGGAAAACAAACAAAAAAAAAAATCCAAGGAAAAAACTTTAAAATGTTATAGACTCTATACTATTGACAAATAGCTTTAGTTTCAAGCAGGTCAGAAGAAACAGAGAAAAGTGCTGTAATACGAAATGGATGAAAATTAGCCAGAAATGCAATGATCAGCACCATGATTCTGTGTTCTTTTTTACTACTAGGAATGTTGCATTGGACCATTGATCTACTCTTCTGGATGGGTTCCCTTCAAGGTTATTCTTGAAGATAGGCATAGAAAAACATCTAACTGAGTAATTTTTAAAGCAAAATAGAGAATCCACTCATGCCCTATTTAATGACAAGTGGCCCTTTTAGTTATATCCAAATGCAGAGAGGCATAGTCACCATATTCAAGGCATAGTCACCAGGGAATAACCGACATTAAATTCAGTGGTCCTGGAAGATTCCAGAACTTTTTGCCAAAAGGTCAGCTTTCCCATCCTTACGTGTGCCTGCTTAAGAAGGAATGTTTCAAATATCTACCGGTGATATAAGACACTTCAGGGATTATACTAATATTTAGACACAGCCCTCCTTCAAATTTCAATGAAATGCTGAAGCAGGCACTTGGCAAATTGTCTCCAGTGTCAATTTTTAAAGACAGGGTGCATGTTTTTATACTTATGGATTCTGACAACATGAAGAGTTGAAGAAGGTTTGATTTCTTCTAATACCCACCTTCACGTAAGAGAGAGCAATTGAAGGAGGTGACAGTAGTGATGGCTGTAATTAAAGTGAAACTAATATTTACTATAAAGTAGAAGTCAGCATTAAAAACCTGTATTTACGTGCAGTTTTGATTATCCAAATAGACTGGGTTTTAGATAACTGGCACTTGACTTCCTTCATGCTGTGCCTTCTTTCCTTTTCTCATCACGCAGATGCTTTTCGGTTACTGAGGATGTGGTGAAAATCACTGCTTGTACTTAACCGAGAGATGAATTTTGTTTTTATGAACAGATATTTGAGCTAGTCAATAGGTAACAGAATTTTGTCCTAAAGTTTATTGTAACTCTCCAATGAATTCTTAAGCAGAGGCTGACTTAAGAACTCCACTTTCCTGTTTTTGTTTCAAGAAAATGATTAAAATGCTCTTTATAAAAGAATGTCATTTAATATGCTTACATAGACAGAAATCTTGCTCTATTTTTGCCCACAATTGACAATACGCATCACTTTACTTTCTCCCAATCATGCCAAATATATAAATCATGGTATGTGACATCGGTATTTGGAGATACAAAATTGAATGTTGTCATTTTGTTCACAAAAACGTGAGAAGGAAAACAAAAATTAATATGATGCTTGTCTGGTCGCTCTTCATTTCTTTAAAACTTGATGAGGTCATTTTTATTTGCTGTTTTCTATTTATTTAAATAAAGGGCTATGCAGCTAAGTAAAGTATGTAAGAATGGCAGTTTGATACAAGTAATCTAATCCCTTTATATATAAAGTAAGGAATCTGGGACCCATGAATGGATTTCTATAATGTTCATTGTCAGCAAAGTAGGCTTAGATATGGATAGTGATGATACATTTACCTCTATATAAAATTCATGTTTGTTGCCTTACAAGACCATTTCAGGAGAGTGCGCCAAATTATTAATTTTTAAAAAAATTTTTATTCAGATGGCACTTTCTAAAACCTTTGTCCTCCTTTAGGGTCAGGGTAAAATCCTAACTCACCCATGAATCTGATTTTGCCACACCCAGGATCCCTCCTCTGAATCTTAGTGAACTTTTGGCCAATACCATTCAATTTGCTACTTAATTGCTGCACTGGTATTATTTCCCTACCTAGATGTCAGTCTCTCAAAAGCCTCTACTTTGATGTCTATTTCTTCTGCACAGCACTGTAATATAGAGCTAAGGATAGCTGTCACTGAACAAAAATTCTCAATTAACAATTGCAAACTAATAAAAATAGAATGTATCCATGGGCTACTAAAAGGAAAACTAGTGATGAAAACACTTATTTTCTGATTTAGAAATAGCTGCTGAAATAAGATGGAGAAAAATGGATTGAGTGGTTTTAGTGAAGTTGGACAGATAACAGCTAATGTGTGTATAGCACTTTTCAATTTACAAAGCACTGACCATACATATTTTCTCATTTAATGTAAAACCCACCACCTAGCGAATATCGCCCCATAATTTCATGATAGCTCTAAGGATGAAGTTCTTTTTGTGAACAGAAAGCCCTGGATTGATTGTTAGAGCAAGCAAGTGTTGGAATCCTCACAGTGAACACTGGCTCAGAAAATAAAGTTTCATTTACTTAGTGTTTCCACGTTGGCCTTTTCAGGTATACTCATAACATTTAAATACATGTATACACACACACACACACACACACACACACACACA
>RJWJ010005683.1:0-66790 GCA_004363605.1 Indri indri | reverse complement strand
GCAAGAGGACAATGGAATATTCCAATCCTCATAAGTCACAGCTCTTAGTTTCTAGCTTTGAGAACCAAGGTGTCAGAATAACCATAGAAAATCTGCTTTTAAAAAATGTATTATTTTAAAAAATGTGGTGTCACTTACCAGTCAGTTTATATCTTAACACCCAGCTTGATACAAAATTGACACTGAAAGAATAAAAAAAAGAATTAAAATGTAAAAGTAAAAATATAAAAC
Source organism: Indri indri (assembly GCA_004363605.1). Taxonomy (NCBI): domain Eukaryota; kingdom Metazoa; phylum Chordata; class Mammalia; order Primates; family Indriidae; genus Indri; species Indri indri. Next base: position 66,559 of record RJWJ010005683.1, on the reverse strand, counting down.
CTGAATATTTAATAGTAAACTTAGAAATTATATTGTTAGAGCTACATTAACACAGCTATGATTTAAATACATGGTATTTAGACAAAATGCACTTCAATTACACTAATGACCAAGACTCTCCACAGACAGGCAAATCTGTGCAAACAGAGCTTAAAAATTTTGGCAAGGAAGTAAATTGTTTAAAAGCATCAATTAGGGTTAAAATGCATTAGGTATAAAATACTAGTTCCAACTAGAGTCTATGATTACTTAGTTGTCTAACCAGATATGATACAAACTCACTGTAGCCCTTTGTCATAACATGGGGATTGTTTAAACTTCTCTAAAGGGGCAGACAGTAAATATTTTAAAATTTACAGGCATGCAGTCTCTTTCCCAACTATTTAACTCTGTTGTACTATGTAAATAAATGGGTGTGTCTATGTTCCAGTTAAACTTTATTGTTGAAAACAGCATGGTAGGATTTGGCTTTAGGACACAGTTTGCTGACTTCTGACAAAACACACTGAAAATTCCAACTCAAAAGTACCGATCTTAACACATGGTGGACAATAACATATAGAGAACCACAGGATCTTAACGATTAGAGCCCTTAGCTTCTGAATAAGATTTTAAATCACCCTATAAAAAACAGTGGAGTTCTCAGTCCCAGCTTGAGGATATATGAGACTCAGGGTAATTATTGGTGAACATTAAAAACATAAAGTAAATATAAGATATATACCTAAAAATGGAACAGTAAATAACAAATTTCGTATTTTTAAAAGAATGAAGACAATTATTTGTTGATTTCTATTTATGCTTTTAAAAATAACTCTATTTTTAAGTGATGGCAAGATTTGTGACCTAACTGTGGCTTACAGATCAGGAAGTTTAAGTACGAAATGAAAAAGAACAGATTGGAATTATACAGAGACACTCATCACACCAGCTTTATAATCTTTGGGAAATTAGTTGAAAAAATAAGCATAAAAGTAAAAAAGGTTGAGTCTTGTGCTTTAGACTATGCAACCATCAATATATTAAGACAATTATTCCAATAATTTTTAAAGCATCTCAATGCCTGTATTAAAGAACTTTCTGTTTGAAAAAATGAGTCTAGAAAGTGTTGTGCAGAGCTAGGGTCTGAAGTCAGGCTGGAAGACAGCAAGAGGAGCTCCTTCCAACACTTTCATTATGTGATCATTAGTTAACCAACATGTAATGTTGCTGGAAACAAAGGAACAGACTGAGTTGACGATAAGCTTAGCTAATCAGAGAAATATTAATTTTACTCATTTTGGCAATATGGGATTGAGTCAAAACTGAGAAATAGGTATTATGCAGAAGAGAAACAATTACATTTGTATGTGACAGAAGAAGTTAGTAACAAGAATTCTTGCCATTATTTCACAGTTATAGATGATATTTATTCATTTTGAATTTCTGAAAGTAACTCACTGTGGTAGACTACAAAGTGCTTTTCAGTATTTAGTGAGCAAACACCTTCCCACATGTCTAAATTCTCACACACCCATTTACTCTCTAAGCTTGGTATTTCCCATTTTAAATGGCTGGCTTGTCCTAGAAACTACTTTACCTTTATACACAAAGAATGACTCAACTGAAGAGCAAGAAGGTATTAAGGAAGCATCTTTAACAAACATAAAAATAAATGGATTTCTTGTTTTCCTCATTTATATAACTCCCTGTTATCTCTCATTCCCACCTATAATTCCCATCAAGGAATGACAGCAGGGGAACACAGACTTTCTCTGCCGCTTGTTATCTGCCTAATAGCCAATTTAGCCCCAAGGTGACTGCTGGCAATGAGAGAAGTAACTGACTGCAGGGAGAGGGTGGAAGAAGAAAGGCTTATTTTGAATGATAATTTTTCATTTTGAAAAAATCTATAAATGGATCCGGCAAATGCAACTGGAATCCATGTGGTCAGAAACTATACACTGTTCCTCTTCTGGCGCATTCCTAGTTCTTGGCTGCACTCCAGAGGTCAGATGTTGGAACTTCCGTTAACCAGGGAACTGTCAAAAATGAAGTTTGCTTCAGAAGACCTTGACAGTCTATCATCATTTTGGAGAAAACTGAGGCTCTTTTCTTTTTTTTTTCCTTTATAAAAAGAGGTTTATTTCGATGTTAGAATCATCTAATGACTGAACAGGATTGGACAATAACCAACCTGGGCTTCAGGGCTGAGCCGCAGAGCACATGCTGCTAAGCTCTCAGTGGGCTTCCACAGCCCAGCCAGTTTGCTGGTTGGCCAAATAGGCTGCCAAAAATTTTGCCAATGAACAGCCATGACTGCAGTTTTCAGAAGACATGCTCTGTCCCCTAGGGACTAGGGGTGGGAGAAGGGGGCCTTTGTGCAAAAAGTGCTATCTCCCAATGGAGACTTTTGGGCATTTTAGTGATTCTCAGGGAGGGCAACTGCGGCCTTCCTCAAGCTTGAACTACAGGTACGACCAAACATTTTCCCCAGTAATCTACCAAAAAGTATCGGTCTCAAAGTCTCTTTGAACCTGGCTGTGATGGTAAGAACCAAATGTATGCAAACTAAGACTTGTAATCAGACCATAGAAAACTGCAGTTAGGAATGCCCCACGAAAGCGAATGACAATGTTTTCCAAAAATATTTCTTACAGCACTTTGCATAATTTGCAAAAAGCTACAAAAATCATATTTACTAGGACACATGCGTTAAGTAAAAACATTATTTCATGCCTATGTATAACGGACTCCTGTTTTCTCTCCCTTATCTCGCTCTCAGAAACATGCACATATATACCACTTTCCACAAACGCGATGAAAACCAGGAAGTGTACTCACAACTCCAGAGCTTCGCCCTTCAGTACGGAGCTGCCACCACCATCCTACGTGGAGGTGTCCATGAAGTCCCTGGCGTCCCTGCCCAGGGCCTCCTAGTCCTGGTAGTTCCTGTCGCTGATTCTTTGACCCTTCGTCCTCCATACCTCAGGTCTAAAATGTTTTCCTCAGAGCCCGAGTTCCTTCTGTCCTGCAAACTAAGCCCCTTCTGTGCCTTCCTACGTGGCCAGGATCCACTGTCCTTCTTCCAGAGCAGGTAGGTGTGGGTTTCCGAACAGCGGCTGGCCTGGCCTGGTCCTCCCTGAAGGCAGAGAAGGATGGGCCCTGCGGAGGCCGCACGGGTGGGACTGAAGAGGCTGGCCTGCCTGCCCCGCGCCCCCAGACACTCTTTCTCAAGTGGAAGAGCGGGGTGGACAGCAGCAGGGAGAAGCCTGGAAGGGGCAGGCTGGGCGGGCCCCTGGCCCGGTCCCTTCTCTCTCTCACTCCCGGGCGCCTCTCCACACCTGTCGCTGCCTTCCCAGTTGCGCGCGCATGTGCCGGGCAGCCCACCCTGGTGGGCGAAGTCGCTCCCAAGGAGGGTTGGGTCAGCCTGGGGCCGAGAGTCCCTCTGTGCTCTGTCAGGAAACTCCAGCTCCCGTAAGTCGCTTGAAAGGTCCCCCGGCACCTCCGCCCGCTTTGGCACAGCTGGGCGGCGGAACAAACGCATTTTCTGTGGCGGCAGTCTCGGCCCCTCACGGGCTCTGGTCTTTGTGGAGGTAAACGTTTCTCCTCCTCCCTGGAGACCCCTTGGCAGAGACCTTCCCATTGGTGCGCCTGGGCGGCATCAGGTCACATCTGGCCAGAACAGCAGGGCCCTTCCCGTCCTGGCTGAAGAGGCTGGAAACGCTCTGTGCTCCAGCGCTCTGCCCTTGGGCCCTTGGCCCTCTGGCTCCGCGTGCGCAAGCCCGCTGTGGGGCAGCTCTTTCCTAAACAGCACCTCCGGTCTGACCGGACCCGGGTGGGGTCCTATACTTGAATTTCTGAACTGCTCACCGACTTTTGGGGCTTTTCTGTCAAACACTTCCTAATCTCCAGTTCGATGCATAGTCGCTGTGCACGAAACTGCTGTGTTCAGACAGGGAGCTGGGGCTTGGAGCTGGACCTTGAAATCACCGAGGAACAGATTTCCTTCCAGGCATTTCTCCTTAACTGGAAGGCCCAGGCCACACCCTGGTCCCCAGCGCCCTCCCCCTTGGTTCTTAAACATTAATTTGCTCAAAGTCAGGAAGTGATTTGCAGATCTTGGATTCATCACAAAAGCACAGTAGTATTTTACCAAGGTTGATACATTTTCCACTATTGAAAACTTACTTCAGAGGACCATTCATTGGTTCAGCAAATATTTGAGTGATTATGTTTTAGACTCACCTCTTATTTAGGATACAACAGTGAATAACAGATCAAGAAATCTATCTTTGTGAGTTTATGTTCTAACCAATAATTGTAACAGATCATCACATTACATAATATAAGATTACAAGTGTTAGGCAGAAAAAAAAAAGAGTAAAGGGATTGGGAGATACAGGGTAAAAGTTAACACTGAGCAGAGGGGAGATAGTTTGCAATTTTAAGTTGGGTGTTCAAGGTAGGCTCATTAACACTTGAGCAAACATTTGAAAGAGCAAACTGAGGTAGCTAGGTACTATTTTATCAAGAGTGATCCAGAGATAGAACTCTAGTACCAGGACCAGGCCATAGCTTTAGAGCTGAAGCCTGCCTGACTTTTCTGAGGACTAGTAAGTTGGCAGATGTGGCTGGAGCAGAGTGAATGAGGCCAGACTGGTAGGAGACAGAGCCAAATAGGGCAAGGAGAGGAAAGGCAAACCTGGGTTTGATTTCTGAGCCTACTGTATACTAGGAATAGACAAAATAGTGCTGTGGTGAAGAGCTCAAGTCTGGAGTCTTATGATACTTCACGTAAAGTATCTTTCCCTTACTGAGTACCTTTGAGCAATTTTCTTGACCTTCTAATCTCAGTATCCTTATTTGTGTAATTGGGATAATAAACACAATTACCAGAAAGGGATAAAGAGGTGGGTGAGGGAGGAAGAGAGAATGTATTATTAATACATGTGTTAAGACATATTAAGGAGTATTAGCTCAGTGTCAACCATGCAGCTGGTGTGGTAGATTGAATTAATGGTTCCAATTCTTTCTCCCACTCTTTCCAGTTGCTTCTTCTAAAGAGGAAGAATACATCCCCACTCCTTGACTTTGGCTGAGCTCTGTGACTTACTGGCCCATGGAATAAGGTGGAAGTGACAGTGTGACAATCTGAGCCTAGTCCTTAAAAGGCTGTATTTCAACACTTCCTTTTGCACCTCTGCTCTAACCCAAGTTCTCCCAGTGGTCTGAGGAAAACGAGTCATGTGGAGCAGACCTGCCTTAGCCAACCCTAGACATGCAGCCAGGAGAGCAGCCCCCGTAACCTCACTGTGAGTAAGCTCGGCTGCCTCACCAAGACCAAAGGAAACAACCAACCTGAAGACACACAAGTAAGAATAAACAGTTGTTTTTCACTACTAAATTTAGGGACACTTTATTACATATCAATATCTCAGTGATACAATGGGAATTAAATACATCCTAGCATATTTCTTTATGACTTTGATTGAAAGAAAACCACTCTCTCCCCCCACAAAAAATTCTATCTGCTGATTGAATAACCTCCATTCACTTTATAGATTTTAATGCTTAAAGTAGATTGAGAATTAAATTACAGGTCAAATTCTTCAACACAAAATACCAATATTTACCTTGAGCCATCCTGAGAGCCATTTTACTCCTCTTTCTTTAGGTCTCAGAGTGCCTAAGAGAGTTAAGGTGAGTGCTAGAAAGCTTCAAATTGGGATCACAAGCCAGACTCAGTGAGTTTGAGCGATATCCTTGACTATTATCAAAGAACTCTCTTAATCATTGTAAATACAATGAGGGAAATGAGATGTTTTAATCCAATTCTTTCCAAATGAAATATGTCTAAAGGAAATGAGAAAACATTCTATGTTGGGGTTACATTGCTGTCACTGAGGCTATCACTATATTTAAAATAACTTAAATATGATATATATGTATATTATTTCCTCATTATTTGTGAATTCTATATTTGTGAATTTGGTTACTGGCTAAAATTTATTTGTAGCCCCAAAATCAATACTTGGGGCACTTTCCAAATCATTTGTGGGTATGTGAAAAGTGTCAAAAATTTTAGTTGCCCAACAGGTATGTTCCCACTGAGGTCAAACAAGGCAATGCTTTTTCTTCTTGATTCAACTCTCGTACTGGAAACCAGTGTCGTTTCATGGGCTATTTACTGCCACCCTTTTCTCATTTTCGTGTATGTGTGTTTGTTTGTTTGTTTGTTTTCCAGTAACTACACTGTTTAAAATGGTTCCCAAGTGCAGTACTGATGTGTTTTATAATGATCTTAAGCCAAAGAATCCGTGATGTGCCCCATGGAGAAAATACAGATAAGCTTCCTTCACATACTAGTCATAGTGCTGGTTGTTCTGAGTTCAATGGCAGTGAATCAACAGTATAATATTAAATAAGTTATCCTTACACATAAAAAAATTATGTGATCAGTTGACAATAGTGTTGTGATCTGGGGATTGTAGAAACATAACCTGGTATTTCCCCTAGAAGCAATGGTTCAGTACCTGCTAATTCAGTGTTCATGATAACTTCATAGAACATACTACCTCAAATAGTGAGACTTGACTGTGGATATGTGTATTTGTTTTTGTGTGTGTATAAACATATATATGTATGTGTATTATCCTTCATATATATCATATCTTTTTTAGCATAACACTTTAGCTGTGTTTCCTATTAGTCCCAATCACCAAGCAATTCATTGCAGAAAGAAGCCACCACTTTCTCTAAGAAAAGCCTATGATTTTCCATAAGAAGATGATGACGGACAATGTTCTTAACTGTATTAGTCATTCACAAACATTTGTACTTACTGGGCATTTCAGGTCTTCATTTGTTTATACTTCTACTGTTGTAACACTTAAATGACTTAGATTGTTTCCATGAAATTTAGTGGGAGAAAACAGCTGAATGAGTAGTTGCTCCAGACTGACTTATAAAGAAGCCTTTTAAAAAGAACATTTCTAAGTCAGCAAAACACCTCATTAAAATGAGGATTATGGAAAGATTTAAGAAGTATGAGGAGCAATTGTTTAGACCTAAAATACCACTATGTCACTGAATCCCGCTTTCATTTTGGAACTCACAATATCTTCTTTTTACCACATTATTGCACTTAGACTCCATTGTAATGATCATTTTATCTTTCCTTGGCTTTGATCTATTTTCAACCCCTAGCCCAATGTCTGGCATATAAGTAGTTCCCAATGCACCGAGTGAACTACAATTATGGAACATTTAAGCATCACTACACCACACTGGGTCTTTCACATACATGTTATATAATGTATATGTGTACATAATTTGTAATATTTAAAATGTAATGTTTATCTCAGTGTAAACTACCTCAAACCAAATATTTTAATTCACATTCACTAAGGATTTCTTTTTAAATTTTCTAATCTTCACTTCATTCTAAACCAAGCCCAGTGTAGTACAAAAAGTGTGGACTTTGGTTAAATAGGGATTTCCATTCTGGCTCTATCACTAATTACAAAACATCCAAAAACTTATAAAACTTTTTTAATCTGCAGTTTCTTTGAATATTAAGTATATAGTAGTATAATACCCATCGTGAGATAGTTATAAGGATTTTACAAGATCTTATATGTAAAAATGCCTGGTATATAGTATCCACTTTATACAGGTAAGTTTTCATTCTTTCAAGAGCATACTTATGTGCATCTCTTGAAATAGTTCAACAATAAATTTACATCTCACAGAGGTTATCAGTGTTGTTTTTAATTTTCGGAAGTGTAGGAATCTGGATATAGCTGGAGGGCTGCAAGTTATCAAAAAGTCTCTGCTATAGGCACTAATTTTAATGTTAATTAACTCCATCTGGAAGGAAAAGCAGGTGTTGAAATTGATCACTTAAGTACAGAAAGCAAAGGCTGTTTACTAAACTCTCCCTAAATTAATTTGGCTGAACTTGTGGTTAAATTGCTTTCAAGCCACTTTTCTATAAATATCTTACACCAAATGCTGAAATTGGAAAAAGAAGTAGACCAAGCAGATTTTAATGAAATGTAACAAATTGGACTGAAAGGTCATCTAACAATAAAAAATCACATTTTAAAAATGAAAAAATGCAATAGTCAGTTTTGCTTCAATAGCAGGTGCAATTTGAGCAAAAAACATAAGGTGTTTCCTACATGTGGTCCACAAATCATCCACCTCAAATTAACATGGGTTGCACTAGAACAGGTAGAGTTCTGGGCTCTTTGCCAAACCTATTGAGTCAAATTTGTCAGGAAGGCCTAGGAATCTGCATTTAATGACTCCCCAGACGATTTTCATTCTTACTGAGACTTAATCATTGTTCTAAGGTTGGAGAAACACTAAATCACACTGATAGTGACAGAAGGTCCAGGAATGATGACAAATACAAATAATGGTATTCTGAGAAGGTAAAATGTAACAGAAGCTTAGAAAATATCATTGAGAATCTGCATGCCAAAATCAAAACTATATATGCCACTTAAGAAAATATCGATAACAGTGGTAGCATTCAACTAATTGCTTTGCCTTCTGTCATTTTCTGACTCCTCAATAGAAAGCCCATAATTCTCGCATTTCTCTTCGAGACCCTCCATAATCTGATTCTACTGTCTGTTCTGCTCCAAAGTGTGGTCCCAAACCGGCAGGCTCAGCAGCATCTAGGCTAACAGAATCAGAAACTCTGGGGGGGTGAAGCTCAGCAATGGGTGTCTCAGCAATGCCTCCAGGTAACTCTGATGCACCCTAAAGTTTGAGAACCACTGTGCATCCTTCATGGTTCAACGGATTTTAACTAGAACCTCTGTGAACATGGCATGAGGAAGAGACTACAACGTAGAAAACATCATAATTGGGTCTCTTGTTTCCCTGTCAGATAGAAAAGAGATTGTCAAAGCCTGCTAGTGTCTCCAACCATGAAATAAAAAAATTATTGAATATTTACTACATGTCACTGCTCTTTTTAGTGCTTTACATTTATTGCCCAATTAATCCTCACATAACCTAATTATATGGGTTTGAATATTATCAATTTCATTACACAATGAAACTGAGACACAGAGATATTAAGCGACAACCCCAAAGTCACATAGCTGCTAAGCTAAGGGGTAGAACCAAGAATTAAACTGGGACAGTTTGTCTCTAGAGCAAGTTTTTTTTTTTCCTTTTTTCTTTTTTTTACCACTCTACACACTCTCTCAGGAAATATTGCCAACTCTCCAACACCGCTTGAAGAATTCTTAGCCTTAATTGAGAGAGACAATGATCAAACGTAGGGAATGGGTAGAATTAACTGGCTCAGAATATTTCCAAGGTCATATTCTGCCAGGTGGATGACTTTTTTCCAACATCCCTCCTTTTTTATCACCTCAAAGACTGCTTATCCTCAGGTTTCCACTAAAACATCATTTTATTAGAAAAAACTTTTCAGCTGTGTGAACATGAAGCAAAAAACAGTATATCAGAGCCCAGGTTTTCTTATTTATAGACTGAAGAAAATAGTATTATTTAACCATAGGAAAATAGTATGAAATTAAGGAATATATTTGAAACTGCATTTTAAGTTTTAAAACATTAATTATGTGCTTGTAATTTGTCATAGTGTTTTTCACATGCAGGATTTTAAGTGCTTATTGATTGGACAGTATCTACTTTGATCTTTTATACAATAATTAGCACTGTCTTTATAAACTGTTTACATAAAGTGCTTTTGTGTTAGCAATTCATTTATCAAACCCAAACCTTTACCCTCCATCCCACAGTAAAATGATGTTTTTAAAACTTTCTGTACCAAAAGATTACCCTGACATGCTTTTCAGAAAGCCATATTCTTTGGTGTCTTTCTGGGAATTCTAATTATTTAGGTCTGGGATGGGACCCAGATACTTTATATTTTAAGAAATATCCCAAGTGATTATTATGATCAACAGAGTATGGTAAATACTACAGTAAATTCTACAATTCTTCTGGGTATTTAAAAATACAAAAAAAAATCCTCACACTTTGTGTCTAATAATAGCATAAACATTATTTTTGGACATAGGTCTGCTTATTTGTTCATATACAATCATGCCCTGCATAAACATGTTTCCTTCAGAGACAGACTACACATACGATGGTGGACTCATAAGGTTGTAATACTGTATTTTTATTGTACCTTTTCTATGCTTAGATAGGTTTAGACACCCAAATACTTTCCATTGTGTTACGATTTCCTACAGTATTCACTACAGTTACATGCTGTATAGGCTTGTAGCCTAGGAGCAAAAGGCTACACCGTATAGCCTAGGTGAGTAGCAGGCTGTACCATCTAGGTTTGTATAAGTACACTCTGATGTTTGCACAGTGATGAAATTGCCTAGGATGCGTTTCTCAGAAAGTAACCAAATCATCAAGCAATGCATGACTGTATTTGTTTACCAAATATTTATAGTTAAATATGTACTAGATTATTAGTTCATTGGCCCAATATATTTGTCAGAAATGGTAAAGGAGTAATCATTTCCTAACGGAAGGTATGTTTTAGGAAGGTATTAATTTGAACAGACTACGTTGTGAGGTAGTAATACATTAGACCCTGAATCTCAGTGGCTTAGTACAGAAATCTCTTGCTCATTCACGGTGCATATTCATTGAGGATTAGCAAGGATTGGGAGACTTAGAATGGAAAATCTACACCATGTGGTTTCTAAGGGAACCGAACTGAGTTTGTACCACCTTGCAGCTACAACATCTAGGGTGTGTATGGGAAGGGAAAGACTGAGAAAGGGCACTTGGGTGTTTCACTGCTTCAAGCTAAAAGTGAAAACATTTCAGTACTTAGTTCTTTGGCCAAAACCGGTAAATAGCCCAGTCTAAATAAAAGGGGGCTTGGTAGTGCAAAGTGACAAAAGAATATTATGCAAGCTTTGAAATCTCTGCTATAGTCTATGGTCTACTTTAAGCCCAGTAAATGTCCTCAATAATCACCTATCTTTAATCAACTTAAAGCTACCAAGTAGTCTGGGAAAAAGAGAGGCTTTAATAGAATTGGTCTCTTGCCCAATAATTTGAAATTTACTTAAGGCTGTAGTAAATAACTCATTAGATAACAAGGAGTATACATTAAAGTGCTAAACGGTGTGATGCATGCTTTGCTTGCAAAAAGTGAATACATTTAGTAAGGCAGAACTTCATGAAAGAAATTAGATCAATTAAGACCACAAGATTCAGGGAAAAAAAAAAAAACCTGGGAGCATGCAGGCAGAGAACCTTTATTTGAGGAAACCACCATAAGAAAACATAAGTCATGCTTGTGGTATTAAAATAATCGTGGAATTGAGTACCTAATTTAGGAAAATACATTATGCCTCAATATTATAGAATAGGAAGAAAAAAACATTTTTGAGAAACTTCCATATACAATGACTCTGCTATTGCTTTGCCTATATTATCTCTATTTCATCAACAAAAACCCTTAGAAGCAAACATTTCCATTTTACAGATGAGATCAGAAATATGAAACAACTACACCAAGACCACGCAAGTAGTAAATAGCAAAACTAAAATTCAAACCCATCAATGGGGGTCCAACGTGTGTGTGGGAATGTGTGGATTTTTTCCATTATACTAAGTGATACTTAGCCTAGGGCCTCCTTCACTAGAACTCTGACTTTATAAAAGAGAAAGAATACTTCTCCTATGAAACTGCATTAGCAATTTTTAATGAAGTTACAATCTACTCACAGCTGTACTCAGTGAGCCTGTGATAACTTAATGTATAACATTTCTGTAGTACAGGACCATGGGCATGTAAAACAAATAAGCAGGATCATTGAGGCGTATTCCTTTGAACAGCCCTTCTCTGCCTTTTCCTCCTATATTGCACAAGAATTGGCAGCTAATTAGCAGTTCATTAGCAACATTGATAAACCATGTGACAAAAACAAATGCTGTTCTAACAGAAGGGAACGAGCTTTCCAATGAGTATGAAATAGAATATAGGGATAAAAACAAGTTACTGAAACTAGCTTCTTATACTGCTTACTGTATTTTACCTTTTCTTAGTCATTCATACATTTAAATATTTATTAATTGCTATGTTCAAGGCAGTGTGGTAGTTTTTGGGGATGAAAAAATGAGTCAAACACAGCCCCATTCTTCAAGGAACTCGTGATATGGCAAGATGATTAAGGAGTTTGTATGTTTACTCTTTGTAAACAACCTTCATGAAGCCAGAATATGTTCTTTTTAGATGAAACTTGGCATCATGTTGATGTACCCTCGCATGCACATCTGTGCTACATGTGACTACGTATTCGTTGGTTATACTGCTGTTGATATAGGCAAGAAATCCGTGGCTAAGAAACTAGGCAAAATGTTCAGTATGTATGAGAAGTGGATCTCAGGCATTAGTTTGAACTGTTTTGAATGACCAGACTTAGTTTTCATGTAAACCTGAACTGCTTCTTTTCCAATTAAAAGCTATCAATTATTCTGCATTTCCAAGAAAGTCTAACTCCTTAAAATGGTATTCAAAATTTTGGCATATCTTTCCATTCTTGTACTCTCTCTTCAATTATTTTTGAATTTCAGAAAGTGCCACACCATATCACACATGTGGTACTTACTCCCTTTACCTTGAACAACTTTTACCCACCCTACCAATTTGCTTTATCTTTATAATTTCTCCCGTACTCCAAGATTCAAGTAAAGTCATCAAATATAGAAAACCTTCCTTAAACTCCAGCTGATTTTATTCCTCCCCCCATTTCCTTACATTGAACTCATCACACCATATCATAGATATCTTATTTGACCTCTATTTCTCCCTTTTGGCCTTTGAGTTCCTCAAGAGTGGAAGTCATGTCTTTTCATGTCTCTATATTTGATGGCTAATACTGAGATGGGATAAAATATCAATTGAATATTTTATTACGTGAATCAATAAATGTGTGTCTTATTCAAATTCATATCTACGGTGGGAATATAAGAATGCTGTTCTAGTATGTATCAGTCACAGGAGAGACTGCTTTAAGCTATAGGCATAGTTAAAAGAAAAACATACATGTAACTATTGTTCTCCTAAAATAAATTTATCTAAATTAGTTACATCATCATATAGAACAAAGCTTTAAATAAATGTAGATTTTTATGGTTGTTCTCAACAGAATTTGTACTTGTCACAATTATAGCTTAGTGAAATGATTATATCTACAATACTGTATTAGAATTATAGTACACATTTAATTTTCTACTTCCACAGATAGCAACTATCTACATTCTGTGAGTTCTGGCTATAATCCGCCTTTCAAAAAGAGCTAAAACTTAGAAGAAGTATATCACTTCTTCTGAACTTTATTCAGTACAAGTAGTAAAGAAAAAAAAAGAGAAACAATTCGTAGGTTCAGACAACTAGAACATGAATTCAACTTAGCAATTGAGACTAAGACTCTTGTGAAACAAATAAGGAAGTTGAGCCATAAAAATGAAAGATGACTTGTGAAAAAACCTGTGAGTATCTCCCTGGGATTATAGTTCTCTTACCTCGCAGTTCAGTGTCCTTCCCACTAAGCGTCCTTTCTAATTCACCCTTTCTAATTCACCTTATTTATCTTAGGAGTAATTTTCTTCCCAGAATTGGGAGATCCTGTGGCTGTAGGACTCAGACCAATTGATACACAAGCAATAGTTTCACATCCAATTTAAAATGGCATCTAACTAGCACCCTTTTACACATCTATCGACTTCCTGCTAATTTTTATTTTGATGATGCGAAAAAGACAAACGGAGAAAAGGTTGACAATGATTGCCAGAATGAAGAAGCGGGTGGTATTAATTTGATAGAGTGGTGGGCAACCTGTGCCTAGCCTTAAGAAAGAAATTAACTCCTCTTGCAGAAAAGAAGGAAGATAATTTATATTAATATCCCATTAACCTGTATACTCAAAGTCTATTAAGACAATGAAAAAAAAAATTTTGGTTGTTATGTTGGTGGTAATTTCTAGTGACAGAAGAAAAAAAAGCAGTTGAGAATGAGAGATGATTTTACCTTAGTCAAGAAGAGCCATTCCGGAAGAATTTCTATGCACATATCCAATTGTCTTAAACTCAATTTATGATATTTTCAATTTTTGGTAGGTTTATTGGGACATAATCCCTTTGTATGTCAGGAGCATCTGTATATATAGCTGTGAAATGTGATATTTTATTCACTGGTGTTATGAATTTATAGTACAAGGTAGTTTGAAGGTGGTCACCTGCGATCAATTCTGGTGGGCAGTAATCAGAGAAGGTTTACTTACAAGGATGATATTTCAGCTGATATTTTAAGAATTATTAATAGCGAAAAGTATGATTGTACAGTACAATAAAAACATGTAAGTTTTTAATTTACGAATATTTATAGATCTCTTTTATTCTCTTACTCGCAACTTCCTGAAAAAAGTCATGTTGCCTCTGCCTTCAAAACATTTAATATCCATCCATTTTTTTCTACTTCCAGTAATACTTCTCTAGCCTAACGAAATCTCATGTGAGCAAAAATAAAAAAATGAATGTTTCATCTGTAAACACCTAAACTCTGACTCACTGTGTATATGTACAAATGTAATTTTTTAACCATTTGCAGACAACTTAAGTACTTGATAGCCCTTTATCCTTAAATGCTACAGAATGAAACTCCTGAGAATAGTGATGTTCTCTTACATAACTGCAGCACAGCTATCAACTTCAGCAAATTTTACATGAATGCACCACTTTTGTATAATCTATTGTTTGTATTATAAGATTGTGAATAGTCTCAATAATGTCCTTTATAAATACTTACAGTCTAGGGCCAGGAAAAGAATTACTTCTCATGTCTCTTTAGCTTTCTTTAATCTGAAATATTACCAGAGTCCTTCTTTGACTTTTATGTTACTGATATTTAAAAAAATATTTTAGTTCCCCCTCCTTTTTTAAAATACAAGTTTCTTTATTTTAGGTTGTTTGAGGTTTTTTCATGATTGGTTTCAGGTTTTACATCCTTGGCCAGGATGTTACATAGGTGAAATGTCCTTCTTGGGTTTGGAGAAACGTGATGTCCATTGGCCTCTTACTAGTAATTCTGGTTTTGACAATATGGTAAAGATTTTGTCCATTTAATAGATATTTTCTCATTGTATACAACAGGTATATATTTGGAAGCAAAATTATACAATTCAGACTATCAAGGTTTTTGTGGTCATATAAATCTCTACCATTGAATGTTGTGTTTGTCTTAGACTATGGGTAGCTTACCATGATTGAGGTATTTTATGGACATTATTAACCCTATTATATCCTCCAATTGTACAAGAGTAAAAGTACAGAATATACTAATAAGAGAAATATAGTTAAAATATAATGTTCAGATGATTTTTTTTCATTGAAAGTGATAAAAGTAATAAATATTGCACATGGCTATTAATTAAATGCCCCAGAGAAAAATCGAACTCAAGAAAGAACAAATCAAATGCAGCAACAAAAGAAAATGCAGCAAGACAAAATGATTGACCCCCAAATAGGGTAGGATCAGCAAAAATGTTGGATGTCTATATGCCTAAGATGAACAAGAAACCAAGCGTAGTAGATGTTGTGGTGTGCTGTCTAGATCTCTCCCTTGGGAACAGGGCTCTCCTTGCCCCACCTGCCAGGGACAGTGGCTGCTGATGGCTCAGTCATGCTCCTCCTGGGACTTGCTGATGCATCTGTGGCAACTTCTCCCACCACCCAGTCCTGCTTTCCTTACTCCCTTAACTTGGTATTCTTGGATAAACACCCTTTTCCTTTCCCCACCCATGAAACGACTTTCTGAAGCAAGTAAATATCCAGCTCTGAATCTGTTTTCTGAGGGCACTCAATCTAAGGCAGGAAAGAAGCATGTTACATGTGCTACTAATAACGTAATATTGCAAGGTATAGATGATGCATGATGTTCAAATTCTTGCTTGAACATAAAATCCTGTTTGAATACGGCCAATAAGGTATTATCTATGATATATTTGGAGATCAGCAGAGTAGCCTTTTATGCTCCTTGATATGTTTTGACTAAAGATAAATCTAATTTACTTTGGAAATGATGCCTAATAGAAAAATATGCATTTAGCAATAAAGACAAAGCAAATGGGAAGTTTCAAAGTATAAGCTCTCACTGTTACTTCATAACAACGCATGTGAAAATTTCTGGCACTAAACAAACTTCTTTCAACTTCCAAATGAGTAGACTTAGACAGCACTTTCTCATAAGCATGTTTAGGTGTTTTCTCATCATCAAACAAGACTCAGATAGGCATCTGTATTTACAAAAGGAGAAAATGAATCTTGATGAGGTTAAACAACTGTTTCAAAGCTACTTGGCAGCAAGTGGTAGAACTGGGATTTTAATTGGTGTAGTTGGCTTCAAAATATTAATCTTTCACAATGTCACTGCTCCAAAATATGACTTAAAGATTACATAAATTGCAGGAAGGAGGGGAGAATCCAAACCCCATCAGTGGTACTTCCATTCATAAATGATTCTTTCCTTTGAGGAATCAAGAATATATGGTGTAGTGTGAGAGCTCCATATCCAGAGATACCTTGCTTAAGCTTGGACTTTGCCAGGAAGTAGCTGGATGACTTTGGCTAAATGACATCTTCAAAACACAACTTCTTCATCTGAAAAATCAGGATAATAGTAATAATCTCCTAGAGTTTTTGTGGGAATAAAATGTAGTGATGAATTAAAATGCTTAGCACAGTACTTGGCACATAGTAAGCACTCAATAAATGTTAGCTATTATTACTATTAATAAACCTACTATAGGTAAAATGTAAAAAAAAGACCATTGAAAGATTGTTTGGTTCTCTGTTCTCTATTTGTGGTAATATGATATTTATAAATCTCAACAACTGACAAGGTATTTCAAGGTCAAACACTTAATAATAACTCATTAATTATATTTCCTTTTTAGTAAATCATTATCAGAACAAATCGTTAGGTGACCTTTTTTTCGTTACAGCAATCCAATAAAACTTGCATTAGCCAGTGTTTCAGGAACATTAGTCTAATGTGCTTTCAGAGATAACCTTCTCTGAGCAGTATAATAAGTTTGTGTGAAAAGCATGAAGCATGTAATACATAATAAAATTTGGACTTTAATGAACCATCTTGGCAAACTGACTAGTACTATAATTCAATGGTGAGCATTCCTTAATTAATGAATTAAAACAGTTGAGAATATTCCCTAAATGCTACACTTGATTATAGTTTCAATTATTTTCTATTTTTACCATCTATTCCTGATTTGTTGAGCAATATACAGTGAATGTTAAGTGACCTTGGTTATGAAAGTAATAGGAAACAATAGGAGCAACTTAAAAAAAAAAGCAGCACAATTAGCTAATAGTATAGTTTCCACAATGCTTTTCCTAAAAATACTAGCAATTTTGACTTATGTATGAATATAAATTGAATCATGTGTTTTTTATGAACTGTATCCCTACTACAAAAAAATAGAGTATTACTAACCGACTGAGTTAGACTTAGCTAAATATCCACATTGAAAGATTTCAGGAGCATTAGACTAGTAGATCACTTCAAAGACTAGCTTATCTTTCTACTTCCTATAGCCTTTGAAAATAGTTTGTGACAATTTATTGTAATTGTAGGTACAACGCTCCTCCAAGGAAGGAACCCCCCACCAAGAGTAGGAGCTCCTTGTACATGTATGTATTTTTCCTGATATTGACTTAGAATATACTCAATGGATTTGCTGATGAAATGAACATAGGAATGACCAAATGACAAATAGAAAATAAAAGTTCTTTATGTGGGTTAAAATATTTTTCTAATAATGTGCTATAATTTTCTGGATTATATCCAGGAATGTTAGCATGTTAGCATATTTCTACAAGTCTAAGATGTCATCAGTTGTAAGAAGAAACATTATGTTTTGTAATAATAAGTAAAACCCAAACACTTAATTTAACTCATGTGCCTTCGTTTCTAAGACAAATTCAAATTTCAGTGATATAAAATTTGGGAATAAATTCATCTTAGAAGTAATATTGCTTTTTTTCTTTTTTATGCTTTAACGTGAATAAGCGTCAAACTCTTACTAAAAGCAAAGTTAGAAAGAATAAAATAAAATTCTTTACCACCCATTAATAAGAAAAAAATTATTTAGAAAGAGGCCACTGAGGAAATTGCAGATAAATCTCTGCTCTTTAAATACTTTTTTTCTAGAACTAGTTCAGTCACAGTAAAGATGTTCTAGAACATTTGTGGAAGAAATTAAACTTTCTATTGCACTTAGACTCAGCAACTGTTAGAAATGTCATTTTGTTCCTCCTAAGGTTGTTGTAAGGAGCAACAGCATGGAAACAATTGTAATAACTATTTCAAACCCCAGATGTTATAGTTAGTGTGTAACAGAAAGGATTTTGCTCTAGAAAGAAAATAAATTTTAGATAAACTAAAGTTTGTTTACATCTGTTGTAACTAAAATAGCTACAATTTGTGAACTCTCACTGTTTCCTAAGCTAGACATACGTCATTTCTTTCTACAACAAAACACACCATAAGTATAGACACTTTCTACAGACTTACAGCATATGATTTATATTTTAAAGTAAATAAAAAGATATCTACACATATCTGAAAGGGCTATTGTCTTTTTGGACCTCTGGTGTCAGGAAACCAATTAATGATGAATTTGGGAAGAAAGAATACACTTTGAAAAATTCAATTTGCCTTGCAACTTCAGACCTTAGCTTAACAAAACCAGATAAATTACATTATAACCCACCAGCTATTTTAGATATTTTGGAGGTAATTTAGTGCATTACATTGAGATAAATTATGTCTTAGTCATTGCCTCATTTTTTTAACATAAAGTGTGATTTCATTTAAAGGGGGAAACATTCTGGTTTGAGCTATTTCCTTCTTGAAGAGGAGAGTTATTTATTTCCGTGCTCTCTCACAGTAAGCTTTAGAAAGCCAGGGGTTGAATTAATAGTTGTACAGCCTTCTCCAGTCTTCATGTTCCTCATCTATAATAAAAAGATATCTTCCCACCTCCAAGTGATATGCTAAAAATGAAACCAAGTTGTGAGGTCTACCAGGAACATGCTCCTGTCTCTATGCATCTTCTCTGTTAGTTGATCACAATGGCTAGCAGTCTTGTAACTGAACACTCAAAAGTTTAGATTGTCATATTGTTTCTCCTGGAGGTCCCTATTAAATGGCTTAATTGTAATAGTCATAAACTTTTAATGAAAGTATTTTTTTTATCTTTGTATCCTCTACAGTCCTTTGGAGTGGGGCTATGCTGACTCTTGCCATGCTAGTTCATACATGTCCAGCAATCACGAGACAAAGTGCTGTTATTCTTATTCATCAGAAATTGAAGTATTCATGAGTCACCTCTTATTAGGTGAGCTGGTTATGTTGCCTTACAAGGATTTGACAGTACGCATCTTCCATCACTGTTTATCCAGGCACAGTCGGCTTACCTACACCTTCTCTCCCCTGTGAAAACATACCCAAGACAGTGCTTGCCTTCTTGTAGTATGACCACACTAGTGCACACCAAGTAATTTCTTCCATTGGCAAATAGGTAAGCTCAATAGCCTGGCAATGCCTAATGCCTGTCCTGATTGTGACTACCTGGTAGTGTTGTTGTATAGATTAAATTAGTTAATACACACAAGGTAGTATAAACAGTGTCTGGCCCATAAAGTGATTTTAGTCCTGTTTTCTAACGTCATTATCATTGGTAAGTGAACTTGAGTGTACACCACATCTCAGGCCTTTTAGATTCAAGGGAGCAGGGTGAGAAAGTCCAACTTAGCTTTCCAAACACAAGCCTTACATAGTAGCAAATTTTACTAATATCGCTAACACTTCATTTTTCATCTGGCTTTTAGGCTTCTGTCCTTATGAAGATAGTCCTTTTAGCCTAGAACCTAAGAATAGGTGGATAGTAGGCTATTCAAACAACAAAAATTCTAAGTCTTAATCATAGTGATTATTATAGAATTCCTAATAAATATTTGGAAAAAGTATCCCTAGATTTTATTGGCAACTAAAGATTGCTACTATTGATAATAACAACTCATAGGTTGCCAGACAACGTCTCCATTTTCATAATTAAGTTTTGTTAAAGGAAAGAGGAAGGATTGATTAGGGATAACTTGGGGTAATGTTTCAAAAAGAAGCCATGACCAATTGGATCAAAAACAAAACTGGGGCCAACCTCATGCTATGTGTCTCTTGATAGTGAGGAGACGGTCTGAGAAACTATGACAAGAGGCAAAGAAAGATACTTTAAAAACAGTTTATACTTTTGCTTATGAACAATATTTTTCTACCTCCACATTAATTTCCATAAATTATAATACAATTAATCTTCTGGCCGCCTCACTTCAATATGAAAAGTAACAAATTGAAAAGATTCAACACTGCTTATGAACATTAATCATAAACACATAGACATGTCAACTACCTATGTCTTGTTGTGAGATACACTGACCTAACTAAGGCAGAATTGAGCAACAAAATAAAGTATTAGGAGACTGGGTGGTATACATTCTTGTGTTCTAGGTACATTTACATATTTGCATGGATAGATAAATAGATACTCTACATATCTGCATGTCTGCATAACTAAAGTTGGGGGGCATAAGGAGAGAGTATTTCATGTGAAAGAGTATTTTAGAATAATAGTTCAACTACTTACTAGTAGTGTTGCCTTAAGCAGACCATTTAATGTTGTTGAGTTCCAGATTATACATCTGCAAAATGGAATTATTGTCAGCTGTTTTCCTTATCTTTAAATTGTTCTTTTAATTTTATACTTTAAGGTAATGAAAGCCCTCTGTATACTGAAATGCAGTATGCATGTGTAAGGGCTTATTAACTGTGAAGTAATATGATGAACAACAAAGTTAAACTTTCTAGATCGTTTTGCACTAAGAGTACAGCCATCGGTTTCTTCCCCAAACACTGATCCCATTTGTGGTACATAATTGCACAACTTGGAAAGAAAAATGTTATGAAAATCCCAGGAGGTTTGTATTCACCTTCATGAGTTATTTTTACAATTACCACAGAAAATTAATTGTTAATGTGTGTACTACAAATAATCGCATAAATAATGACTGTGCCAAAGAAACAACCAGCCATTATCCATGCATATTTTACAACAGTCAATTCCAAGTGCAAATGCTTGGCACCTTAAAGGAAGGAGTTGACTTATTAATTTTCCAGCAAGAAGGTTAAATAGAAAGCAAGGGATTCAAACATATGTGAGCAACAGAGCTCCCTGGCACTTGAAATCCCTAAACAGCTGGTGGAAGAGCTTTCTATTGGGGTTGCACTAGGGCTGGGAGGATGAGAAGAAAAGGAATGGGCAAGAGAAGGCATTATAGATGTTTTCCTGGAGATTTGTTTGATTTTTCTTTAAAAAACTTTTCCAATTAAGATTGGAACTTCTGCTAAAATTCTATAGCTATCATTTTCTGAAGACCTACGTTATGGAAGACATTGTTAGAAATTTTATTTGTGATTGTCTCATTTAATCCCCACAAACTGTGTAGTACTGTGATTCCCATTTTTAATTAAATAAACTGAGTTTAGGAGGGTTAAGTGATTTGACAAAGGTAAAGATAGGAACAGGCTTCAAATCTGTCTGACTCTGAAGTCAACTTTGTATCACTTTGTATCACTCTGCACACAGCATACACATACAGAAGAGGTGAAGGAGACCTTTGCCTGCATAAGAATTCCCCACTTTTTATCACACATCTTCGCTGTAAACCAAAGGGACATGTATTATATTTTATGTTAGGTTGAACCCTATTAAATTTCCAAAATTAGACCATCTTTGTCCACCAAAGTGACAATTTCATATATTCAACTTAATATATATTCCAAAAAATTCAGCTTTTATATTCCAACCTAAAGTGTGTCATCCCTACTTTTACCATCTAGTCACTCCTCAATCTCCTACTCTGCTCTTCACCTGCTAAAGATTCTCCCAATCTCTTCAGATTTACCTCAAACATTACTTCCTCCTTTAAGCTATTTTTCAACCCCTTTAAAAGAAAATAATCTCAGTGACCCTAAATAGTCATTCTGCCTCCTCTAAGGTTCTTCATCTGAACCCTTCTTAAAGCATTTTTCTCTTTTGATTTTGAATTGTAAATATTTAGGTCCATATTTAATTATTCCAACAATATTATGATCGCCTTGAGAGGAAAGACCAGATTTTCATCATACTTCAATTTCTTAATACTGGAAACATAGTATTCAAATAAATATACTTTCAGTGGCACCAAGCTTAACCTTTGTATACCTGGATCTTATCACTTTTTGCATAGCTTTGAAGTTGTCTATTTATAAATTTCATACTTAACTCTAGAACCTAAAGTGCAGGAACTTTGTCTTATATATCTTTGAAGCATCCAAATCTAACCCAGAGTTGGGCATATATAGCTGATGTTCATTGAATGCATATTATACAGTGTGCCTCCCTGCCCCAGTCCCAACT
This sequence comes from Indri indri, assembly GCA_004363605.1. NCBI lineage: Eukaryota > Metazoa > Chordata > Mammalia > Primates > Indriidae > Indri > Indri indri. Next base: position 44,018 of record RJWJ010005683.1, on the reverse strand, counting down.
GTACACATTAACTAGAAGAAATGTAGCTTTTGTTTCTGTTTACCAACTTTGTATTTAATTTGGTACCCTCCACGTGTCTTACAGTACCATTTGGTTTACCAGCTCATTCTTCAATAAAGAGTCTTATACACAGATGGCAATGGTCTTTATTCAATTGCAAAGCTTTGGAGGCATTAGGTTTCAGGTAATACACTGGAAACTGTCTGTCATTATTAATTGTCTACATATTTCTCCATGACTGAGGACTCAATATCTTAATCTGTAGCTTAATAATTTTAAGAATAATAATTGTCAGCATATTAATATTACAAAGGTATAAAATTTTAAAAATAGTAAAAGACAATGATATCCACTATGTTCTATGTACTTATTAGGTGCTTTGCATCATAATTAACTTATAATAATTCTAAATGTGCCACACTAGTAAATCATGTTAACTATAGGTTGAGGCTTAAGATAAATAATTTAGTCATGGCTATATAGTGAGCAACTGGTAAAGCTGGGATTTATACCAATTTTCTCTGACTCTATAGTCCATGCTTTATTTCATAATATTTTCTGAGAAATACAACAAATTCCAAGAACAAAACTGACTGCAAACACTGAGTATTTTTGTAGCATTGTTTACCCTTTCAGTCATGTGTTCATACAACACAATTAGTCATCAAAGAATCAAATCACTGTGATAGCAGACAGGTAACCAACATTTTCTGTTTCCAGAAGGTGCCATAATTGCTACAAGAGTTTGCTAATACATTGTTTTCTATGGTCATCACAATAATCCTTGGAAGTAAATACCTATAATAGTCCCTTCTGAGTCTAAAATAGGGAAAGGAGAGCTCAGAAGTTAATAACTTCCTCAGGTCTACAGCCAATAAGTAAGAGAGGCTGCATGTAGAGCCAGGTCTAAGTGACTTCACACCCATGCTCTCCCCGAGGAGGTGATGCTTGCTCTCCAAGAGCAATGAAAATTCTTCACTGTGGATAAATGCACATTGAGCATTTTTGTGTACCACAGTCAACTAACTACTAGACCTTCTATTGCCAATTCTGGGGCTTTGCAACATCATGGGGAATACTGTTTTTTTTAATCCATTTTGTACATTTACTTGCTTTGATTTTCTTTTTTAATTAAAGCCATTAACTGCCTAACAGCCAAATGCTTTGCATAGAGAAGTTGTTAAGGATATTAACTGACTTGTAAAAATCCTGAACAGTAAAAATTCTGAGCATCAGAAATGGTTAATATATATAATGTATTTATTTATGTATTTTCTTACTCATTCCTTAAAAGATCTATTTTTGCAGGCAAAATGCTAGGTACTGAGAACACAGCAATAGCCAGCTTTATTATTGTATGAATTCTCAAGGAGATCATCCTCTGTCACAATGGATCCCAAACCTGTGTTGGCCTCAGGACCATTAGGGATGTTTGTAAAAATACAGCTTTTCAGATCCTATCGAGTTAAAATCTTTGGAATACAATTTGTTAATTAAATAATAACTATAAAATGAATTTTGGCATTAAAATGATGTGGAGGATTTTTGTGGTATCATCTTAGTTAAGCTAGAACTAAATTTCTCAGAATTCCCTTCCATGAATGGTTCCTGCTTAGGTTGGACACATTTTGCATGAGATTTGGAAGTATGTGGTGAATCATCGAGCATCTTATTTTTACCTTGGACGGTGCAGCACACAAGGTCTTGGTGTAGGTTGCACATCCATGACTTAAATGCTAGCAGGTTTATCTTGGTGTCATGAGGCAACAGCTAGGCCTATAGAATCTCAGGTTTTTTTGTTTAATTTCCTCTTTTAGCTTCTCTGACTTCTGGGCCAGGTGCATATCTGAAGGGCACCGAAAAGCTTTTCTTGCAGAATACTCCCAACATTAAAATTGGAGCTTTGGAAATGGTAAGAGACCCAGAAGTTCCAGTTCAACTTTGAAGTTTCTAGTTGTTTTGCTTCCAACACTTCACGTACATATTCTTTTCTGAATTGTCAGTCTTATTGACTTTAGGTCCCAATACCAAATGCAAAGTCAGTAGCTTTACATAGATTGTGTAACCACATTCCATAGGTGCATATTGTCAAATTCCTGTAATAAATTTTCATATGTATTACTATGTGTGTGCATATATATATATGTATACATATAGTTGTGTGTCAGTATATATACACACATATCTATCTATATATATATGCAGATTTAGATATATAGGCATAGATAGATACAGTCATGGACCACATAATGATGTCTGTCAACAACAGACCACATATATGACAGTGGTCCTGTAAGATTGTAAAACTGCATTTTTACTGTTCCTTTTCTATGTTTAAATGCACAAATACTTACCATTGCATTACAATTGTCTGCAGTATCCAATGCAGTAACATGCTGTACAGGTGTATAGCCCAGGAACAAAATGCTGCACCATATAGCTCAGGTGTATAGTAAGCTGTGCCATCTAGGTTTATGTAAGTACACTCTATGATGTTTGCACACATTACAAAATTACCTAACAATGCATTTCTGAGAATGTAGCCCCATTGCTAAATGATACATGAGTGTATATACAAATATATAAACATACACAGCTATCTATCTATCCATCCATCCATCCATCCATCCATCCAAAAGCATTTTAGTGGTTCTGCTTTTCTGATTTATCCTTGAATGATACAGAATTTGAAATGCAAAACCTTCTTTTGTGTACAGAGGAAGGTACTTAGAGAATGCTAGAATGAATTTATCATATAAGATCTTTTCACTCACTGCCTAAATATATCTCCTGGAAGATTCTAAAGAACACTCCCATTATCATGACTGTGAAAATGCATTTGTGAGGGGACTTTCATCATCCTTGAACAGCTCTGTCTTGTTCTTCTCAATAGACCAGAAATGACAGGGGAAACTGCTGCCATTGAACAAAGCTCCCTAAATTTAAGAAATGGGATCTTGATATTGCAGGGGCCAAGTTTCAGCCTTTATTGCCAAAGTTAAAGTCAGTAAGGCTGCCAAATGGTAGAAGAGCTGAAGCAGTTATCAGAGTAAACAGCCTCAGATATATTTGGCATTGACTAATTGTGCTGTTCCCAGCACTGAAATAGAGGGGTAGACTTATAAAGTGTTTCTTGATTTGTATAAGCAGGAAAGCGCTAAGCTTGACTTGGTAATGGAGAGTCAAGGCTTATCAATCAAATCCCAGACATGTCCAAGTTTCCAGACACAGGTCCAATTGAATAAGGACTCAGCTATACAATCAAAAATGTATACTGTAAGTCTTTCTCCTAGATTTCCCCAAAGGAAGCTGCTAAAATTTATTGGGTGACTGTATTGGGGAGGGGAAATAATCAGACTTCTGAGGAAATTCCAGACATTGACTCTGAACTGGCACTAATTCCTACAGACCCGAACCTCCGTTGCAGGTCCCCCAGTGAAAATAGATTTACAGTGATCAGTGGAATTTTGGGTCAGGTCTGTCTTACAGTGAGTACAGAAATTCCTCAAACACATACTACAGTTTTCCCCCAGATATGGAATGCTAAATAGGAGTAGATATATTCAGCAAGTGGATAATTTCCACATTGGTTATCTGATCTGCAGAGTGAGGTATCTTATGGTAGCAAGAGCCAAGAAGATTCTAGAGCTGCCTCTATCTATCAAAATAGAATATCCAAAGCCCCACCACATGTTTGGATGGATAATGGAAATTAGTGAGCCACCATGGGTGACTTGAAAGATGCAGGGGTGCTGCTTCCTACCCATCCTTCCCACACACCTCCCTGGCTTGTGTAGAACAAAGACGGATCTTGTAGAATGACAGTGGTGTAGCAGGATATTCAGCCTGTGGTGGCTCCAGCTGCAGGTTTTCTTTTAAATGTGATTTTATTGTTGGAGCAAATCAATGTATCCTCTCTGTCATTTGGTATGCAAATATTGATATAATCCCCCCCCCCACCATATATTTTCTTATTCTCTACAGTTGTTAATAAAGCTCATCAGAAATAGTTTACTTTCAGCTGGAAGAGCCAGCAATATATCTTCACTGTTCTACACCTCAGAGATATATCAACTCACCATCTCTATTTCATAATCTAGCCTTTAGGGATCTTGATTATCTCTCCATTCCACAGGACATCAAAATATTCTATGACATTGATGATGTCATGCTGATTGGACTTAGTAAGCAGAATGCAATTACTCGTATAGACACATACTTGAGGCATCTGTCCCAGAGAATGGGGGAACAAAGTCCACAAAAATTTAGGACCCTGTCAAGAGGTGAAATTTCCAGTGGCCTGGTGGTCTGCAGCATGGTGAGACATAACTTTGGAGGTAATATAAAAATCGTTGCATCTGAACTCTCCTACCATTAAGAAAGAGCCATGATGCCTAATGGATCTGTTTGGAATTTGAAGGCAGTATTTCCTTTGGACATTCCACTTTGATTCATTTACCAAGCATCTCAGAAAGCTATCAGTTTAGAATGGGGCCCGGAATAAGAAAAGGTTCAGTAACAGGTCCAGATTGCTATGCAAACTGCTCTGCTACTTAAGCTGTATGACACAGCAGATTCAAGAGTGCTTGTATTCATGGAACATGGAATGTTACATGGAACATTTGGCAGGCCCCCATAATAGTACATGCCCTTAGGATTTGGAACAAAGCTATGCAGTCCTCTGCAGATAACTCTTATGCTTTTGAGTAACATTCTCTGTCCGGGTACTGGACCTTCATAGAGCCTGAATTCTTGACAATGATCCATGTAATCTGAGTTACTTTTCATGAACTGGGTATTTATTGTGTAACCCACCAACCATAAATTGACTATGCATAGCATTCCATCATCAAATGGAAATTTTATATGGAAGATTGGGCTTAGGCACGTTCTGAAGGAACATGTAAGTTACGTGAGCAAGTGGCATAGATGCTCATGGCCTGCGCTCCTGTTATATCACCTCCTCCCCCCTGATCTTTTCCTATGACCTCATGCAGAGTTCCCTGCAGCCAGTTGGCTGGTGAATAAAAAGAAATCAGGCCAGCTTTAGATGGTTCTGAAAAACATGATGGCACAACCTGAAAGTGTATAGCTGGAATGCTATAGCTCTACAGCCCCGCTATAGACTTATTCTGTGGAAGCCCCAAAAGACAATAGTGAACTAAAATTCTCCCAATGGGCAGAAATTCAAGCAGTATCCTGGTTGTTAATTTTGCAGTGTCCTGGTTGAGTCAAACGTAATAGTTAATAGTTTAGCTGGATAGACAGGGGCTTGGATGGGACATGATTGGAAAATAGATAATGAGAAGGAATGGAGATATGGACTGACTTTTCTACATGGATACAGAGTATGAAGATATGTGTCCTTCATATAAATATTCACCAAAGAGCAGTCTCAAGAGAGTAGGGTCTTAATAATCAGGTGGACATTATTAAGTCATTAGTCATCTTTTTTATCCTACTACTCCAGTATTTATTCCCAGTAGGCTCATGACAAAAAAGTAGCATGGCGACAAGAGTGAAGGTCATACGTGGTCTCAGCAAGATGGACTTCCATTCACCGATGATGATCTGGTTACAGCTACTGTTAATTGCCCAAATAGCCAATAGCAGAGACCAGCACTGCGTACCCCTTACCCCATGTGCTATCCTGGTGGGATCAGCCACCTAGTAGCAGGTTAATTAGATAAGACAACTTCTATAAAGGAAAAGGAAGTACTTTAGTCTCCCTGGAAGACACTTATGCTGGATACGGATTTACCTTCCCTACCGGCCATGTTTTTGTTAAAATAACCACCTGCTGCCTTATAGAATGCCTATTCCCCATTGTGATATTCCATATAGCATTTCTCTTGACTTTGGAACTTATTATATAGAGAACAAAGTATTACAATTGGCTCCTGCTCATGGGATTCACTTGTCTCATCATCACCTAGAACCAACCGGCTTGATATAACAGTGGAATGGCCTTTAGAAGACTCATTATAGACCTGGGTGGAAATACCTTACAGGCCCAGGGCAATGTCTTCCAGGATGTAATATATACTTTAAGCAGTAACTGAGAAGTCCTAACCAACAGGGAATATTAATGGAAATGCAATTAGAACTTGTGATGCTAGATGCCCCAGGAATACACACACTAACTTATGTTTCCAAAAGACCAGTAAAGTGTGTTCTGAGTTTCAAACTATCAGGTCAGATATGGGATTACCCTGAATTGTGGAATCTAGATTATCATGTATATAGAGTGAATGCTCCCTATTCCTAAAAATATAACATAAAGAAGTATAGATTTCTCTACTAAATAATTTTTTGTTTAATTATCATTGAGAAAAGGTATACTTTTTGAAAAAAATGGCTCCGATATGGAATTTTAAAAAGAAAAATGGAATTGTACCATTTACTATGATGAATATTCAAACATTTAAGACTCTCAAGTTTATCATCTGAAGAAAAATTCTCCACTTCCCAGTCTTATCCAAAGTTACTTCAAACATAACTGGCATTAAAATATACCAGAATTATTTCCCATTATGTTACATAATCTAAATGATTCACAGGAACTTGATAAGTTAAACAGCCACATGAGCTACAAGATTATTCATCATTCTATAAAAAAGTGAAAAGAGACAATATATTATATCAGCACTGTGTATAATCTGCTGTGTGTCTACTATTTTAATTACTGATGAGTAAACCAATGGAACTATCATAACTCCCTTTTTTAGTAAAGGAAACTGAGACCTTTACTGAAGTTGGACAAGTGCAGGGTAGAAGCCATAGAGTATGGCAGCAAGAATCCCAACTTCAATTCCAAGCCCACATTTTCCCCCTCATCCCTAACTGCCCTGGCTGTGTGAGAGGCTGGGTCAGTGGGGGAAGCTCATTGGCACGGATATTATAGGAACACATTAAAAACTCTGGAAACTTTATTTGCTTCACTCGTTCAGCTACTTATACTTAACAATTTAAAAGTGACATATTTCCTAAATGCCAATTGTCAGTGCCTATCATGAATTCTTACAGGGAAGTAATAATTACAAGTGAGAAATCTTAAGGATGAATTATCTGTGAATGGTAGAGGTATCCGCAGGCAGAGCCCCCACAACTTGTTTCCTCTGCCATTTCTGCAGTCCTGAGTAAACAAAACAGATGCAACACCTAGGCTGAAACTTGGGTTCTACAACTGTTAGTTAGCTCAGTGACTTTGGGTAAGGCATTCGACTTCTCTAAATCTCAGTTTTGTGATCTAGAACATGACATAATGTTTAATATTGATCTCTTGCAATGCATCTAAGAGAACTACATGAGAAAATATTGTAAAAATCTTACTCTAAAACACTGCTTGCCACATACTAAGTACCGGATAAATGCTAGCTATAATTATTTTATACGACATCCAAACTTGCAAATTAAATACTGCCGTGATTTGTAACATTTTGAATAGGGAAAACACTAATTATATAACAACATTTTTTACCTAGAAACAAAAATAGAAAAGTGACAAGTAAGTGTTAGAAACGGTGCAGATAAACTTCACAATTTTTTCAGAATAATTTTTCAGAATAATTTTTCGCCCATGTCTTTCCAACTTGAAAACAAAGGAAATCTGTTTCCCAAGTGTTTCACCACCTTCCCTTCAGCCCCCGTCTTTAACAAAGCCTTATTTACTTGTTTTCTAATGACTTCCTGCTGCGTTTTCATCAAGTTGTCTCATCTGGAACAGAGCATATGTACTGTGGGCCCTAATTAAGGCTAACTAAAGTACCTCTTGCTTTCAGTTTAATCCAATCTTCCAGCAAGCAAGAGAAATGACCCTGCAATGGCAAGCTGGGCCTCAGCTTAGGGATGTCTTGCAGAAACGGGACAGAGTGCCCCAGTCAGAGGACAGTCCAAAATAATATTGGATGGAAATGAAAAAATGATGCCTCTTAATAGCAAGGGACGTCAAGAACTTGTAGGAAAATCTTAGGAACAATATTTGGCGGGAACTGGGAAAATAATCCTTTGAAAGTAAGAAAACATGTAATTGCTTGTTGTATAATTTTCCATTCTCAGACCGCTGTAAACTCTAAAATTAAATCAGACTTCAAAGGAGATTATTTAATTTTGATTTATTTATGGCTTGCTTTTACAATGAAATGAGCTAATATGATTAATTGTCTTTTCTGACCCTTTTCTGATCTAAGAAACTTTGAATCCTTGCTGGGACACACTCTGAGTGTTTTCTTTCACTGCCTAATGAGGAGTATTTATTCAACTGTGTGCCCCTCAGAACCAACATTGAGATTCAGATATAGCAATTTATTTGGTTTGCACCACTCCAGTCCCTTCAAAACCAACCATCATACGTTTATCTCTCTATGGCGAGTCTGTGCAGTATCTGCCAAGAATCTCTGTAATAGTGACAATGTACCCAAAGAGTTTCTCCAAGGATATTTTCTATGTCTTTCTCTGTACCTCTTTGTCACACCGTTTTCCTTGTCTTCAGTCTTTTTCAACTTTCCTTCCTAAAATCTGAGGAATTCCCAGTGGCAAGATAACCAGGGTATTTGCCGGGAGGTGCATGCCCTTTGTTATGGAGTGGTTTTGTGGTAGAGGGAAAGAGGATGAAAGTTGGCCCCAGACAGGCTTGAATTCACCTCTGGCTTCCCTTACTCTTGTCTCTGTGATCCTGGACAATTACCAGTTTTTCTGTTTGCCATCATTTGGGTTTTTGTTTTGTTTTAAGACAACATTGTATAATACTCTAAGGATGGTTGGGGATTAAGTGATAAAAGTATACAGCACCTATAATGCATGGTATATAGTAGGCATTTAACATAAAGTTTTCCTTGATTTGTTTCAAATAATATTCAATTTTGTGATACAAAAAACATATTTATATGTCTTCCAATATTAGAACAAATCATAGCCTCTTGAAGGGTAGGGGACAAATTACTAATTTCTGTTCAGCTATCCATGAGTCTTAGCTTCAGCAGACATAGTCTCTGCTGCTCTATCAAAGGCTACATATCTACTGCCATGGTGATATCTTTTCATGCTAAAGCACAAAAAAGCAGGGTGTAGGCCCTTAAAAGAGTAGTCAAGCACGTATCTTTGAAGTCAAATTCCTAAGTCATGGTGTATCTTTGAGGAGCTCTCCTTTGTTCTTAAAGCTCTCCCTCTCTGGCATCTTATAAAGCCTTTCAGTTATCTGATTCCACAGACCTCTTCCTGCTCATTTTCAGGCAGTCCCCACCTCTCTGGTCCACTTTTATTCACCACCATCTTTCAGTCTTTGCATTTGTACTTATTTCTTCCTCAGACAGAATACACTTCCCATCCTCTTTATGGACTACTAATTTCTCAAGACTCACATCAAAGATTCCTACCCCTGAGAAGCCTTTCCTTATTGGTTCATGGCCTTGGCGTTTCTTGCTGTATTCTCAAAGTCAGGTATCACTCCAGCCTAGAGTCATGTTTTCCAGAGGGATACCAGTCAATAAATGTTTCTTAAATTACTCCACGACATTTATCTCAGTGTATTGTCATGACTTGACTATTTATGTGTATCCATTAGAAACTCTTTAAGAACAGAAGATAACTTTCTAGTCTAGTCCCCACCCTGTCACATGATGAGCAGTCAGTACCTGTACTGAACAAACTAGCCAGCTAGCTACATAGGTAGACATTAACTTCCTCTTATGTACAGTTGCACTGCTATACAAGTGAAAAGGACAGGGACACATAAGGTGATGCGTGAATGAACTCGGTTATCTTTACAGGAAAGATAACTTTTTATTAACAATAATTAGAAATATTTATTTAATATAGCATGCAAGAGAATGCACTATGAGCTACACATGCAGTCTTTTGCAATCATTATTACAACTCTGTAAGGTAGTTATTATTATTATTCTCATCTCAAAAGTAAGAAAATTGAAGTTTAGGGAGTTTAGTGTATTGTTAAATGTTACAACTCTAGATAGTAATGAAATCGTGATAAGAGCTCAGGTCTATATGAAGCCAAAGCTCAAGTTTTTAAAGATTTGCTGTACTGTGACCACTGCTCTTGTGGATAATAACCTCCAGATTGTCAATAATATAGTAATAATATCGATGCTCTAACAGAGACACCCTAGAAGTGTAAAGAAATCAGGTAGCAAATGATTGAAACTGAGTCATAGGGAGGACATCAGTCTTCAGGGAACTTGGGCTTTTTAACTGGAGTTTGATTAGCATGCCAAACCTCTGGTACAATGCACACAAACGCAGTGCAGCGAGGGTTTGCAGCATGGTCAAACACATATTGTGCACAATCAGAATGCTATACACTGTGCTAGATGCTTTGAAAAGGTGAGAATAGAACATGTCTGTCAATTTCATGAAGTGGGGCATTTAATTTAAATTTTATTCATTAACAAATTAGTTCATTTACCTGTTGCAAGTTAATTATTTTTAATTAAAAGTTTGTCTTGTTCTCATTGTTGTAGGAATAAGAAAGATAGAAGTTATTACTCTTACTTTCTTATTTGCCCCAGCAACTCTCAGAGTTCTCTTGTCAAGGTGAAGGTAGCATATGAATTAATATCTTCGTGTTTTCATAGACCATTTTAAAGGCCATTATCCCTGTGCCTACATACTCCAGGACTTTATTTTGCAGGATGTGACAACTGACAATCTCAGAAGAACAGGGTTGCACCCAACCAATGGGGGGAATGTTGGCTCCCTATAACCTGAGAACACTGAGTGTTATGGGTTCCTAGTGGAGCTCTCTGTGCATCACTGGTGTACAGCACCCCAGGGAAAGTACAAACATGAGGCAAATCGATTCCATGGGAGTTTGGGGAGACTGGGAATCAGAAGGTATCTTTGTGTCCAGCATGGGGAGAGTAGAACACCAGATCTTTCAATGAGATCTATGTGGTGAGTAAGGGAACCCAAATAGTAGCATCTGCAATGAATTTAAAACCAATGTCTGTTTCTTTGGTTTGTCTAGACTGTGATAGCACAGGATTTTCTGCATGATCACAGGGAAGGATTTCTTTATTCTTCCCTTGTCCTTGAATAACTGAGGTCAGATTTCCAGGGAACCCTAGAAATGACTCCTAGTATAATTGGATATAGAAGAAAAACAAATTAGTAATTTCCTGAAACCTAAGTGTCTTGGTACATATTCATGTTGATTCCACACTTATTTAACAAACCCACATTAATCACCAAAATCTTCTTGGTATGTTGCAAGGCACAAGTGGTAAAATAATGATCAAGCCATAGCTCCTGATTTTGCAGGGTCCACTGTACTGGCCAAGAAAATGAAGGTAACTTGCTATATAACATAGTACAGAATAATTGAGACAACAGTAAGCATAAGCAACCAATGTTGAACCAAAGGATCAAGAAGGTGAAATTGCTTATTTGATCTTTCAGGATCAGGGAAGGCATTCTGGAAAAAGAGAAAAGCAAAGCAGAGATGTCACGTTCAGTATGTCAACAAAGGTTGAGGAGTGTGGGTTCAGATTGATTAAGCAACTTGCACATCTAGAAAATGGCATAGTTGCAACCCAAAGTCTGTGCTGTTTCCACCAATGTACACTGCTAGAAGTCCTTTGTCTGATGCAAACAGGAATGGATCTGCCAAACAAAATACAAAGAAAAGCAGATTTTAACCAGTAAGACCAACATAGAACTCAATGTTAGTGCCCCATCCGAGGCCCAATCTCCAGAAACAGATGAATAGACCAGATGTCCACAGTTAGTCTACTACCTTGCTGGTTCAATAATTCCCATTACACTGATTGCAATCTAATGTTTGTAAGATCTGAGGCTCAGAGAGCCTCCCTTTCCCCCTTTAATTCCACTACATGGAAAAGAACTTCAGTTGAAACTCTAGACCAGAGAGGAGAGGCCACTTCCTCTCTGGATGGACCCCTGCAGATACCATTGACTAGAAGATGCTAAAATGCAAAAGAAAGTGTTAGCAAATCCCTAGGCTCACTGTATCTATTATACAAAGTACACAGGAATTCCACACACAAGGGGCTAATACACACTGTGTAGCAGCAACAACAGCAGCAAGAGCAGCAGCCATAGATAGCTGAAGAACAGGCACCATGAATTTGCATGAGATGTAATTTTATTAGATAGATGGCCCTATTTGATTAATCATAGCAACTAGTGGGAAACATTATTTGCATAGAGCATATCTTTTCTGTCCTGGCATCCATTTGTGTGTAAGACACATTCGACAAAAAGCAGTTAGGAAACAGACATCAGGAGCATAAAAGGTTCATGTTGTTTTTATGAACAAAATTGCTGTTTACAAATATCACACAGCAGGTTCTCTGTTTTATGGACAGAAATAATTCACTCTTAAGCTATAAAGGTCCCAGAGAAATAGATTTGCTTATCTCCATCCCATTTTAAATTACTAGAAGCCCATGCTCCGTCCCAGAACTTGTACCTTTCCTGGCCATGCCTTGAATATTCACACACACCAGCCAAATGATGAATATTAGCTGGGGAGGCTTGCTGGCCATAGCTCATTTATAGCATGTTAGCTAAATGTCATTATTCTTTGCATAGTGCAGGCAAACACAGAGGTTTCTATAGAAAAAAAAAAAGGCATGCTTTTCATTTTTCCAAAAGGGCTATGTTTTAGGCCATTTCAAGGTGACCGGAGAACAAAGATTGTAGGCAAATAAAAAGTAATTCCCACTGCAAAGTGCTTTTGAAACAATCTTCCCAGACACATTTTATTTTATTTTTTAAAAGAATTTAAAGCACATTTTTTTTTTTTTTTTGCCTATTTTAAGTGTTTTTATTCTTCTTTACTTGAAAGAACCAAGTACTTCATTTGGAAAATGGGATTGAATTTTAATCTTATTGTTGATATCATAAATTTAGTAGGAGTGGGAGAACATTTCTGCTTCACCTGATTGTTAAGAGTATTTATCAGACTTCTGTTTTGAAATGGCAACTAAGCACACACTTTGGCCTTCCATCTTACTAAACACAAAAAAGTATTATTATAACCAAAAAAAGAATAAAATCCTAAAAACACTAAAAAATATAAAAAACTTTTACCAATTTAAAAATGGAGAAAAGAAAGTAAATTTTGACTTTTTAAAATTAAAAACTAGAATATATTGCTGTAATACTAATCATTAAACAACAAAATTAAACAAGGAGAATATTTCACATTATTTCCATTTGTATTGTTTTAAAATTTTGTTCCATATACAAATATTTTTCCTTTAAAGCACAAGATACTAGCTAGCTAACCTTTGGTAAATAAAATACGTAAAATTGATTGCTGTGTTATAGCTTAAAATAATATACATCTTTCTCTAGGGAGATGTCTATAATGTATATTAAATAATAAAAATAAGTCATAACACAGTATATATAATGTGATTCCAGCTATGTTACCAAAAAATGACATTTAATATACATACAATGGAGATGAACTGAGGGTAACAGATATAAAGGGAACAGGGACTGGACAAAGCGAGGAGCCTGGCAGGGATAGTGGACTTTGATTTTCCCATTTTACCTGTCTCCTTTTGAAAATTGTCCCAAATAAAACATGCATACTTTTAAAAATACTTGTTTGCAGCTCCCAGTTCTGGAAATTGGATTTGAAGATCTAGGACTGAAGTTTGAGAGTATATTAAAAAAAAAAAAATCCCCTGGGGGGTTTGGTTGCACAGCAGATTTGAGAATCAGTGCTCTAATAGCAGGTGTCTCTGCATGGAGAACACTGATCACTTCAGTAGTCACAGTAGAGCCAAGGTCTGTGGCAATCCTGGTAACATCCTGAAGAGTCTGAAAGCAAGTCCACACCACCCTGTGATAACAGGTGTTGACAATTTTCCTATTGTCTTTTTCTATTCATAGAGACAATTGAAGGTATAAACTACTCCTTTTATATAAAAATACACAGTCATTTCCTTGACATTAAACATTCCCCAAAATATAATTTTATCCGTTGCATGCTATTCTATATGGATGTCTTATAATACATTTAATAAATTCCTTATTTTCAAATATTTGGGTAATTTTGACATTTTTCTCTCTTGCAGTGTCGCTGTGAACATCCACATTCATAATTCTGTACAGGTCACCGATTATTTACTTATGGTAATATTTAAAAGCAGAACTTAGAATATCTACATCAAACGTATAAGTTTTTTATCAATTAATCAACCATGGGGGTTGCATCATTATAATCTCCTTGGAGTACGAATTTCAATTTTCCTAGGAACTCATCAACATTGGGAAGCATAAATTTTTACAGCAACATCTACATTGATATGTGAGAATCAAAAGTTCATTAATTTTTCATTAATTTGAAAACAAATAGGGTTGATTTTTCAAATGGATTTTTTAAAATGTTAGTTGTCTATTAATCCCCTTTGCCCTTTCTAAGAGAAACTGTAAATCTCAACATTTCTACAATAACCCGATTCAGATGAACTTGTCTCTAATACTTACATAAATATCTATCATTTATTGAGCACTCACTGGATGCCAAGTAATTTATAAACCTTTTTCATTTCTATAACTCTGCTGTAGGAATGCTGTTTTATCATTTTACATGTGAAAGAAAATTGAGACTCAGGAAGTTTAAGTTAGTCCAATGTTACACACCTGGAAGATTGTGGATCATGTCTTCAAGCCCATTTTTTTTTTTTTTATAATTTTCAAAAGCCCTTATTTTTTTCACAACAACATAAGGTCAGTTCAGTGATAATTTTACAATTTTCTGAGATAATGTCAATTTTGGAAAAAACAACAGCAGCAAAAAGAACCCAATAAAGTGTCTGGGATTATAGCGGATGTTCAGAATTATTAGTTCTCTTTCACTTCACCCATGGACTTTATTATTTGAACATAAGGAAAAACTCTTAATATGACATCACTCTGATATTCAAAACAATAGAGCATCTCATTCTTTTTTGCATAAACGGTCTTTTTATTGGGGTAAGATCATCCTTCTGTTAGTAATCCATCCCAGGAAATTTACCAACACCTACTTAGTGCTCTGCGTTCAAAACTGAATCTGACTCATTAGTGCTTTCATGTGCATTCAGTCTCATCAGGGGAACAAATACAAGCAGATAAATGAAAAGCACTAAATGTACTACCAGATATGTGTAGAGAAGGCCAAAGACCATTGGATGAGAGGCCTTGGCGATCAGGAAAGGAAGGGCTTCATAGAGGAGATGACACCTGAGTTATGGGGTCGTCATCATCATCATCTAGCCTCCAAATACCCCTCCAACAGCTGCAGTGGTATATTTGGCTAAGGAAAATGGAAAGAAAAGAGTTACCTTTCAATGAAGTGAGGTGGAAGCACCTTGCTTGGTTTATTGTCTCTGGTTCTCTGATGATACTAACAATTTGATTTTTGTGTCATAAGTAAACAAATTTGGCTTTCCTAAGGAATGCATGTTTATGATTTTTTAAAAAAGCCTGCAGGGCCTATCCAGTGCACAGTTACACAGCATAGTGTCCCCACTGGCCGTCCACCCTTCAGCCCTCGCTTCTGGGTTTGCTTTAGCCTAGTAACAACTGGCTTGTTCAGTGTCTACTAGAACCAAGAGACCAAGAGAAACTCACTTCTCCTTTGTCCTTGTCACATCAAATTGTGGGAGTTTGGCATGTTCAGATGCTTTTCCTCTTTTCTATGCTGCACCATTCAAATTTCACATACCATTTTCCACCCCCTCTATACATGTACCCATCTCAGATGAGCAAAAGCACACACTAAGCAGGGACCCATCCATGGTTATTGCTTAACTACCCAATGACAAGGTTTCTTGGTTATTTGGTGATAAAAAACTGTTATTAAAAAGTAAAGAGGTACATGTGGTGCTTGTTTTTCCATTCTTGTGATACTTCACTTAGTAGAATGGGCTCCAGCTCTATCCAGGGTAATACAAGAGGTGCTAGATCACCATTGTTTTTTGTGGCTGAGTAGAACTCCATGGCGTATGATATATGTAACCTAAATATTTGTACCCCTGTAATATGCTGAAATAAAAAATAAGTAAAGGGGTAAATAGGACTAGACTTCCACTCCAAGATTTGGACTCAAGCTAGTGTGGCCCATAATGTGAGAATCTGGTGCTTCTGCCAGCAATAGTAAACTAGCTGGTAGGCAAAGCTCTGTGAAGACAGCTGCTGCGATATTGCCAGAAACCCCTTCTCTGACATTTTCCTTGACCTGAAGTGTGGATAGGATGCCATGGAAAACATGATTCCTGTCTTTAGATGAATAAAAGCATCCTGCGTGCTGTATTTTAAAAGTTATTAAGGAAAACATTTTTAGCTCGAAAGCTAGAAAATGTTATTTTCTTACTCTCCTTAGCTGGATCATTGAAATGCATCTTGACCATACCAAGAGAAACAGTGACAGAGCTAAGTCATGGTCTTGTCCTAGTAACTGATTATAGGCAGGGAATTGCATTAGAAAATGAGCATTTCATTGCCAGGCATGCAACCTCTAGGGCCAAAATAACTGAATGAGGCTTGTAATATCTCATGCATAATATTTTAGTGGCTAAAAAAGCTGATATCATCACATAGCATTTTGAGCACCTTTAATCCATAGATCAATAAATTATTACCCTGTCATATTGCATCACAGCAGATGCACATAAAATAAATTGCTTTTGTGATTGCTCGGTTCAGTCATTATAAAATATCGAACACAGGTACTATGTGATTCTTTTTGCTAATTCAGATGCTACCCTGATTTTTTGTTGTTGTTGTTTTTGCATGTAGAGAATCACTCAGTAAATATCTTTTGACATTTTCCCCCATCCTCCTTCATCTTACCCTCCTTAGGCCTCTGTGCATCTGGCAGCTAGGATGTGCCTGAATCACAGTAGGACGGAGAAAGAAATCAGAGACTTGATATTTCCAACTTAGTTGGGGAACAAAACCAGAACAGTTAAAGAGGCGGAACTACGATTACCAGATTTCACGACCCAGCCAATAAATATCTGGAGAAGCTGTTGTGGGAAGCAAGGGATCAATAAAGACTATAGTCAGTAGTCACACCCTTCGCAGAGCCTGCGTGGACTCCTGAAGAGTGGGAATGATTTTACCAGGCAGAGGGAGTAGAAAGATAATATCAGGCATAGAGGGAATAGCATGAATTAATATTAAGGAATTAGAATGCCTTATTTTGTGTAGGTATATGTGGAGAGCTCATTAAGGAAAGTTATTTTACCAGAACAGAAGGTTCCTCGTTATGGACTGTCCACTCTTTTAGAGATTCTTCTTCCTTTGCTTGTATCGTAAAGCTCGGTTTCTCAGAATTTATCGCAAGGCCCCTTTTATTTCTTACTCTGTGCTTCCACAGTCTTATTCACTCCTATGACTTCAATTCTTATGTTTAGTCTCATTATTCCCAAATTTATACCACAAATATCGGCCTTCTTCTGATTTTCAAGACCCATATTTCCAACTGCCTGTCTGTACGCGGACACTTACTTCTAGGTCAATTATACAAAACTTAACTCATTATCTCTGCCCACCCTCCAACACTCTTATTCTCCACAAGTTTATAAATGACCCCATAACCCACCCAAATGCCTAAGAAAATAATCTGAAAGTGATTCTTGATGACCCCTGCTTTTTCATACTCCACATCCTATTAATTATTATGTCCAAATAATTACATCTGATAATTAGCTCAAACTTGTTACAATCTCTCCATACCCACAGACAATAACCTATTGAATTTACAAACTAATGGGAATCTATGGCTGTAAAATGTTATGTCTTATATAAAAGAAAAAACATTATGTTTTCGTAGCATTAATGATAAAGATAAAGCAACTATTTGTGTTTATTTATGACTATGGGATTAGTATGCAAATGGTGATGATAATTATCATTAATATTAAAGCAATTCTTAGTATTAATATATTATTAATATTATAACACAATTATCATATTATGTGGTTATTGTTTAATAATAACCACAATATATTCATTGGTAAATATTGAGTTTTGTAACAGATATACCGTGTGTGAGTTTGCCTAGCAACAAGTAACGCTGGAGATGTTTTAAATGGGGTTGATGCAACAGACATTTAAGGGAAAAATTTCTAGCCTTGATTAACAACTAGAAGGGTGAAGAGAAAACAATTTAGATAGCTGTTTGAGAGATTGAACCCATGGTAGAAGAAAAAGAGCTGGTATAACCGCAGCTATTTAACCTGGATGAGGATGAGTTCATGTATGTGTATTAATACATATATGTATAGGTATGCAATGGTATATATCATGATAGTGTGGAATGATTATAAGAACAACTGAGACAAATTTAAATTCACTATAAGGATGGGCTTTTCATGGGCAAAGCTGTCTGGAAATGAAACAGCTCCCTTAGACAGTAGTTCTTCAGCCCTGGACGTACGGAATGATCCAGAAGATAAACAGTCACAAAACAAGAGGACTCACAGGGGATTCAAGCAGGGATGGGTCTACCTTGAATATCATCCAGACTAACTACCCCTATCTCTGACAAACATGTCTAAAAGGTTCTTACTTTTTTACTTTATGGGTCTTTTAAGCATTTTGAACTTAGTATGAATAAGCAGTACTCTGGGTTTCAGTAAATCACATCGAAGCTGCACTCAAGCACAAATATACATCCTGCTGAGATGTGAGGAGAACCATTCCCTACTGGAAGCTTCAAAGATAAACACATTTTTGTTGTGATGCTAATTGGTCACCTGTTGATATTTCTCCCTGTATGCAATTTAATAGCTGCTCAACTTACTGTTTGTACTATTAAAGAGAAGTGTGTGTGTGTGTGTGTGTGTGTGTGTGTGTGTATGTGTGTGTGTGTTTGCAGGAGAACACACAGTTGGTAAGAGCCAGTATGCTCTGTTTCAGAAATGTGAACTAGCAAACAGCTGAACTGGACTGTGATCCATTTGACAGCATCCTATCTGAAATGATCAATTATTCTCCTCCTCTGGAGCAATTTCAAGGTCCCATAAACCAGTCACATGGACAGAAAAAATTAGTAGGACACAGCTCATTTACTCATTTATTAAAAATCATCCTGAATATCTACTGTGAACTAACCTTGTGCAGACTTGGGACTGAATAGATGATCACATCAGAGTAATTCACAGCATAGTGAGCATAATAAACGTGAAAAATTTAATTCTAATCTGACTTTTTGCATAGCATACAGACATATAAGCTTAGGGGGAGTGATTTTGGAGAACTGAGGAAGGCTTCACAGAGATTACATTTCAACTGAACCTTACCAAAAAGAGTGTTCATTTGTTTATTGTTTATTCATTCATTCATTTACTCATTCTTCATTCATTTATTCATCCACCCATCTTTTCATCCATCCATCTTTTCATTCCGTATTTACTATGGTCCAGGAATGCTCTTGGCCTGAAAAGATGAAGACCTTATGAGGTAGTCTTGATCTTAAAGGAGCACACATAAATAAAAAGAAAATTCAAATACCAAGCAAGTTTTTCTAATGACACAGGGGAAGAAGATAGGCCATAATGAGGGGAGAGACATAGGTTTTGAAAGAAAAAGTGATATCTGCTTAGTGGCAAAGGACCAGTGGGTGTTTACTAGGTCTGGGGTGTTGAGAGAGAGAAGAAAATGGAAGTTCTTGACATAGTTACAAACACATAGTTAGGAAAGATGACATGAATGATAACTGGGTAGTAATGCTTAGGTGTAGTGGGGCAGAGTGAAAAATGAGTCTAGAAAAGAATCTCTGACCTAGTCCAAAAGGTTTTTTGACACCATGTCAAGAATATTGAATTGAAAGGAATTAGAGAAGCAGTTATTTATTTGCTTTTTATTATAGTTATGATGCCACTCTGGAAGATGAATTGAGTCCCTTCAAAAAGGGACCAAAAGCAAGCTTTTCAGCTATTCCAATGTGGACTAGCTAGGATCAAGTGTCAATTCTTTATATGGGTCACATTATTGGTCCCTACCTGACAAAAACTGGTGGCTTAAAGTGGATTTGGATCAAAATTATAAAACTTTCAAACTCAGCAAAAGAAATAGCATAATGTATGCAATATTTTTAAAATAATGCATCATGTACTGAATGGAAATTTTTTTTCAAAAATATGAGGAACAAATTCCAAATAATAAATAGCCATTTATCCAAGTATTAAATGTACTCACTTTTTTACCCATTGAGGTATACGATTTTAAACAAAACAAAAATGAATTTCCTTAACAGGGCATTTGTCATTTAAGACCTGTGTGATTTATCATTTCCCTTTAGTTCTCATTGAAGAGGGTTATATGTAAGAATGGTTAAAGATGCACTCAAGTGCACTGCCATCAGTTCAGCTGGAGTTTGACATTGACCAGGTAGTCAGGTTCACAGGCAAAGGCAAATAATGTATAATGGAAAAAACATAAGCCTTTAAGGAAAAAAGTCACAGTAAACATGGAATACATTAGATAAATATCTCCAGAGAATAGAATAACTCTTGAAGGTATAAAATTATTTGAAATAATAGAAACAGTCATTAGAAGTTTTGATAACTGATATCTACAATAATCAGCTGCAATGTACCCATAATATAAAACAGCCAGACAAAATGATTGTGTGTTGTTACTTGGTTTGAAGATTTTTGCAGAATTATGTCATCTTAAAGGTTCAAGTTTTGAATAATAAACATGGGTTCAAATATAATTGCTGGTCTTACTGTTTTAATGTAGTCATCTAGATGAAGTAGAAATTATCCCCACTTTGCAAAGGAGACAACTGAGGCTTAGAGAATTTGAATAACATGTTCAACATCAAGATCACCTAGCCAATTCAATTGTATCCTTAAAAATATCAGATACATAACTGGTCTTGTTATAAGTCAGGCACTGTCCTAAGGGCCTTATAATTATACAACTCTTGTAATAATCCCACAAGGTACATATGAATGATCCTCATTTTCCAGATGAAGAAACTGAGACATAGAAAAGTTATATGTATTAACATATTTAATTATTCAATTCACACACACATATACCCCACCAATATCATGAGAACTGTTGTTATCCTGATTTTTCTGGTGAGAAAATTGTGGCATAGGGATGATTAAACAACCAGCCCACGGTAACACAATTAGTAAGTGACAAAGCTAGGATTAGAGGGAAGTCTGGCCACAGAGCCAGCCATATCTCCCTCCCCAGCCAACAATTCTATAGGGGCCAGTAGCTTTTCCAGAGCATTTTCATGTAACATCATCTGGGACTGCCAAAATTTTTAAAATCTATTTTCAATAATGAGAAAAGAAATCCTTATTAATGTTCTTTCAGGATTCACTTAATTTTTTGATATTAGTTTCCTTTCTCAGAAAGATTTCCCTAGATAATATTGTGATGCTATTGGGCTATGTTCTTTTGTTTTGTTGCAAACTCACTCTCTCTCTTCTGTGAGTATTAAGTAGCTATTTCACCCTCTACCCCAACCTTCTCTAGAGGGTTCACCCATTCTCTTCAGGAAGCCTTCTTCACTGAAGTCTTTTCTTTGACTTGCATCCAAATATAATAAGGTCCTCGTGGGGCTTATTAGACTGCCTTCTAAGTGGAATCACGAGTGTTCCTAATGTTTCTGGCTAAGGATTTTAAGCATAGAAGGATTCACATAACATGGAATAATATAAAGTAGGGAGTCATATTAGAGCAGGGTTGAGTTTGGGGTAGAGTGGAAGGTAGACTGGGATGAGGGGTTTGTTACACCATTCATGTAACAACCTGTAAGAAAGTCACTGTACTTCTCTGAGATTCGACATTCATCTTTAAAAAGGTTACTTAATCTTATCTCATAAAATGTTATAAGCATTAGAGACAATGTATGTGAAATTCCTTCCAAGCCAATAGAAAGGCATCAGGGGTTTTTAGACCCTTGGGAGGATTTGTGAATAGAATTCAGAGTGTCTGTAAACTTGTGTGGGAAAAAAATTTACACCTCTGTTTTCGCTAATATCAACTAAAATTTAGCATTTCCTTCAATTATAAATATAGACAATATATGTAATAAACAATCTTCACAGTATCTGTGACTTTGCTATTAACAGAAATAATCATAGGTACTTTCGTATCACATTAGAGATTTAATGGATACACTGAAATATTACAATCCTCACTATTTTAAAACTATGATATGGATCCACTGACAAATCTTGCTATTTAATGAATTAAAAAGGAAAACATATATTACTCTATTAACTTACTAAATATTTGGACCAATATATTAGAATATAATTGATTCTGCATTTTATTTGATGCATTTGAAGACATTTAAAAACATTCTTCTGAGAAAGGGTCCATGGATTTCTCCAGATTCAAGAAGGGGTGCACAACATCAATAAATTTACCAACTCGATTTCTCGTTACCTTTTCATAGTCTGTTAAGTGGTACTTAGAAATTTTAGTTGCTAGCAGTTGATCATTATAAACCATGGGAACCTGGCTGGCAGTGCAAGTAGAAGAGAAGCAGGGAGATTTCATAGCACTAGGAGAGCTCTAAATATTTGAGGTTAGAAATTTAAGATGAAATTGGAGTTGTTTACTTCACACCTGTTCATATTATCTCAATGCCAAGAATCAGATAAATTTGCCAATCATCAAACAGGTTTTCACCCTATCAAGACATTGAAACCCCCACTGAGTTCAACTGCTACCTCCATGAGTTCCTCATTCAACAACATGAGCCTTTTGTCTTTACCATGTGTCCCATGATTTCAAGTGAGGTCAAAGACCAATGTATCAGTTTACATGTGTCTTATCTTTCATTCACATAAGTTAGGAGACACCTTAACTTGAATCAGGAAAACTGGAAGCCATTCGAAGCACTCATTTTCCTAACAGACGCAGCTTATCATGGTGGATAAGCACATGGCCTCTAATACCAGACAGTTTTGAGCGTAACACTCTGCTCCACCATTTACTGGAGGTGTACCTGGGGAAGTTGCCTAATGCTCTGGGCCTCTGTTCACCCAGCTGTGAAATAAGAATATCAATGCCCATTTCACAGAGCATGTTAAAGACTATAGACACTCAATGATTATTATCTCCCTTCCCTGCAGACTGGGCACTACCTCAAGTACAGCCAATGGCTTATTTGAAAACCCAATTATTTAATTTTTATTTTCCCTTCAGGTTTATTTTTTTTCTATAATTTTTACCTTCTAACTACCTCATGGCTTAATGACTATATGAAAGGTGATCTTACTAATAAGCTATCTATCAGAGAAAATAAACTGTCAAACAGAAAGTAAAAGAAATAAACTCACAGCACATAATTGCCCCTTTGAAGAGGAAACTCACAACACAACTACCTTTGTTTTGTTTTGAATAAAACACCTGTGGCCTAACTTGTTCCCTCTAAGAGGTTTTTCATAGCCTTAAAGAGCCTTAACTTGAAAGCAGGTATACGAACTCCCTGCTCCAGCTCTCTGCCTCAGTTCCTCCCGGTACTATTAATAGACTCAAAGGACTCAGACAAGGCAGCCTCACAGAGAAAAGAGAGAAAATAAAGAACACATGGAACAGCTTCAGTGCCACTTCTGTTATCAGTCTGCTAAAGCAGAGGAAACAACAACAACAACCATTTTTACCCTTTAAAACACCAAACAACTTTCCCTCAGAAGCCTGGCATTTCTAATCCTTCATTCATGTGTTGTGATATCTCTCTCTCTCTCTCTCTCTCTCTCTCTCTCTCTCTCTCTCTCTCTCTCTCTCTCTCTCTCTTTCTCAGAGAAATAAACTCTTACTTCTGTATGTCCTAAACTCTGTGTGAGAAATCTTTCTCCACCCACATATGAATTTTACATCCTTTCACTATATTAGGCTTTTTCTACAAACAATGTAATGGAGAGCTAATGCTTCTTGGAGTTAGTAAGCCCTGCATTGAAATCCTACAATCAGTATACACTTGTTTTGTGGCTTTAGACTGTCATTTCCATATTTGAATGTCTGTTTCTTTATAAGTAAAATATTTAATAGTTTTAATAATGCCTAAGCCATAAGGTTGTTGTAAGAATTGAATCACATATGTGAAGGTACCTGCCACGAAGAGATTTTAAATGCTAATTTTCTGGTTTTAGAGCAACATGTATCAGGGGCCAATTGTAGGTGCAGAAGGAGAAACGGGGGACAGATAATGACAAGTAATCGCCAGTGGTCTGATTGTCACTACTGGTTGGGGGTTGGGGGTATTTGCTATTTTCTCATAATATGAAGCTATGAAGGAAGAAAAATTTCCAAGAATCATTGGATTTAAGTGTCTGAGGGGGGTGAGGGATGAGAAATTACTTAATGTGTACAATGTATACTTTTCTAGCGTTGGTTACAATAAAACCCCAGATTTTACCACTACCCAGTATATCCATGTAACAAAACTGCACTCCTACCCCTTAAATTTATACTAAAAAAAATAAAAAGAAAGCATAGTAATGACAATGATTCACCTAGATCCTGGGTGTCTCTATCAAATAATCTGTGACAAATAATCTATGAGACTCCATTCTAAGTCTAATACAACTAAGTCCAAATCAGCAATGCCAAATATAACCAGGAGATGAGAATAATACTCAGGAGATTTACAGTACAATAAGTGTCACATGATCTCATTTGGGGTTTGTGACAGTCCTTATGGGGTGAGCTTTATTATACTCATTTCATAAAAGGATAACTGAGGCTTGGAAAGGCTGTTATTAACCCAAGGTTGTAAAACTAGTGAAACTAAATTCAAATTGTATTTGCAGACAGCAAAAGCAACATTCTCCCCCCATTTTGTAGCAGTGCCTGGGCAAGAAGGATATGTCATGATGTCCTAGCATGTTGATGAAAAATTTCTTATATTTATTTCAGATTTCTGTCTCCTTTTTTTCCTGTTCATTCTCTCTTCTTCCATTCTTACTTTTTTGGGTCAGTGGCTTACATGGTGTTCTCTATAAAATAGCCTTAACATAGGAAAATAATGGATTTAATATTTTGGCTATGTCTGTGGGACCATCACTAATAGCAAGAAGAGCATATTTTGACATCAATTTTTAATATTTTATATAGGCAAAAATAGGGTTCCACTTAGGAGCACTTTAGGACGGAGTGTTCCCAGGTGGGAGCTAACCCAAAGGCCTTTGTCCTAGTTTGCACCTGATTAACTACTCCAGTAATAACGCAGAGTACAATTAAGTTTAAGTACCTCCTCAGGTGCTTTGCAAAAATCGATTCAGGTGTAGTTAAGCCCATTCACACAGGGAGGGGTAAATTGAACCACGTGAAAATAGCGTCCCTTTTTTTATACAAAGTTCATCTGCCCCTGCTGTTTATTACCCACCTGAAGTCATAAGCTTGTGCTTGTGACACCCCAAGCGCTTGCTGTATAAATTACAATTAATATGGAAAATAAGAAGTGTATGCTCTTTATTTTTTCTGCACAGATGTAACTATCAATTGAGGAGGGGCTTATGGAAAGGGGGAGAGATGAGGATGGGACTTGGATTTTTTTTTAATGACATATATCCACAGAGCAAGCTCTGTTCTTTAGTTAGGTTAAATGGCAACCTTAAGACTCCTGCTGTAGATCACTGGTAATTCCCTGGTGTTGCAGAAGAGCCTCATAAAGAGGCCATCTGGCAATCAGCAGCATCGTCTGCCAATTTGCTGGGAGGAAACCTCATCTATTTAGTTTTTTTTTTTTTTTTGGTCACTTTTCCCGCATGATGGTAATTTTAAGAGACAGTATGATTCAAAAGGTTTGCCTCAAGTCGATAATTATTCCAATCCAGACTACTCTCTCCAAGGTCCAATTAAAGCAATGCCCCAGAGAGTTAATACCCATTTAAGTCTGTGGAGCAGTGTATCAGCTCTTTGTTTTATCTTCAGTTTGTCAAGATATGATTATTTCACTTGATATTTTACCTGATGAAGTCATTATATCCACTTGCCAGGCCAATTTGTGCTGCAATATACATTCATTCATTCATTCATTCATTTATTCAAAAATATTGATCAAATTCTTGCTGCACATGAGACATTGTGCTGAACAATATGGATGGAAAAAAAACATTCCTTACCACACAGAATTTGATCTCTAGGATCAGTGATGTTAAATGCAATCAAGTATTGCAGGTGATTGACAGCTAACAGTGGGACACGGAAGGAGGCAAAGTGGTGGGGAGTTTCATCTCCAGAGGGCAGGGAAGAGTCAGGAGAGTGTCTTAGAGAAGGTGACTAAATTTCTAAAGCTGAAAATTAAAGATTGTAATCTGTTATGATGTAAATGAGTGAGAGGAATGGAAGTGCACCTGAGAGTTATTTCCTGGGATCAGAGGTGTGATGGTGAGAATTCACTTGGTGTATTAGAAAAATGGGGCTAGAAAAAACATGGCTAGAAATAATAACAGCTGACATTTATTAAGGACATACTGTATTCCAGACACTATTCTGAATACTTTATATGTATTAATGTATTTAAAAATCCACATGTTCCTTATGAGGTAGATACAATCATTATCCCTCCTTTTTCAGATGAGTAAACCGAAGTTTGGGATTGGCCCAAGATCAAACAGCCAGTAAGAAACAGAACCAGGATTCAGATCAAGTAGTCTGATTTCACAGCAATGTTCTTTAATCATGAAAGCCATTCCAGTGACTTTGACAGGATCCAGTTTAGGGGTTTAATCAGAAAGATTCTACTATCCAATTTTAATTTTAGGGAAAAACACAATTCAATACACCAACACTTCAGTAGAGCACACAAACAACTAGTCAAGAAAAGGTTATTTCAGCAGTCCAGAGAAGAGCTGATGGGGTCTATAATTATGGTGGTAATAACCATGGAGAAGTGTGGTTCAAGGGGCTGCTTGAGGGAAGGTTGAAGAGAATGAGGGTAATAGAGAAATGAAAGATGGCTTGCAAGTTTCTGACATGGATCACTAAGCATAACTAAGTTCATTATTTAATTTTAAATGCAACAATGCTGGTGATTATGATATTTTCAGAATTTGCGAAGCAACAGTGAACACCTCACCTTACATTGCAACTCGGAAATATTAGTGTATACCCATGGTGTAAGATTTAACTACTGGAAGAATCCATTCTCTATGCATTAAGTTTCTTTCAACACACTGTGTTGCACAGATTTTTTATTCTCATAATATATACAGAAAATAATTCTCTCTCATCAATCTCACAAAACCTGCTCATCATGCTTTCAGCACTACAATGACCTTTTCTTATTGCCTGAGTAATGCCTGCCTAGCCCTTTTTGTAACAAATACAGATTGCTTTCCTTCTCCTTCTGCCTGGTAATCGGCTGATTAATAGCAGCACAAGTGGCTGCTCCTTGAAATTAATTAATCACCTGTCATAATTGTTGAGCAGTTAAATAACTATTAATCTGGATGCTAGTCAGAGTGAAGGTTGACAGGGTTAGGAAAGAGAGGAGCGTTCTCACTGTGAAATTAGGGTTAAGCTTTTGCTAAAATGCTGCTTCTGAAAGTCAGATCGTGCTATGTTTAGGAAAGTATCCCTTAAGGGCTTTGTACATATGGACAATTAAAGGATTGCAGGTCATTGCATGCTTATTATCTAACTATTATAGTGTGTCTCTTGGAATAATATTGTAATTAGCACCATGTTAATAAGAGGTGGCATTAATCTGAGCATTGTAGGTCAAGGGCTATATCTGGAAAGGGAGGCAACCCATAGGACACAGGAAGTATCAAAAGAAGGAGCTTCATTGAATGTATGGAGACTAAAAATAACAAAAATGCCCTCACTTTTTCCCCACACAAAAGCAATACAAAAAGGAAATATGAGGTGAGAGAACACATTTTTGCATTATCTTCCATTTTTCCTACCCCCATAACAATGGAGTAGATTTAGTAACAATCATTCAAACAGCTCAATGTACGAATGAAATTTGCTTCTGGGTCCCAGAGAACATGCTACTACTACTCACCTTCAAGGTATGGGGCAGGGGAAGGATTTGGGAGGATTGTTTGGGAAGACATTTTACAGAAACTACCTCAGACGCAGAGGGAGGGAGAGACCAATTCCTTCATTTCCATGGTAAAGGAGGTAAAGTTTTTTTTGTTTTTCTTTCCCTTAAGATTTGGGAATAATATGGGAGGGGGGATTTTTAGTGCTACATGTGTCCACCATTGAAAGTTTGCAATATTAGAGTTGTATTATCAGGTATCTTTTGCAGATTTGAGCCTGTTTCCTACTCCAGGTAATGTTAGCAGAGCTGAGAGAGGAGCGTTTTGGAAAGTGAATACTTGGGGAACTTCCAGAATCATGAACTACTATAGGTAAAATTAATGTTATTAATTTTTAATACTTTTATTATTGTGAATAGAAATAAGACCCATAATTAAGACAGGCTAGTGGTAAAATGATTTTTTTTTTCTGCTTGGCTACCAGGTCTCACCCAATGTTTTAGTGTAATACAAAAGTATTCCTTAAATTCATTTAACAGTTGTTTAAACAAATTGATTATGGCATCTGCTCTGGGAATACACTTTTACATAGTAAAGTAAGAGACTTGGAAGAAATTTTTCTTTGTCATATATTCTAATTAGATAAGAATCTCCTGCATATTCCCTGCATCGATCAGTTTTCCAGGTTATACTCATCCACCGAGGAGTCATGAGGCATATACTACACCATCTATCTGTTTCTTTTACCCAATTCCGCTTCCATGAAATGTCCACTCATTGTACCAAGGTCTATCCCTCTGGGCTTCAAATGCACTGGCCTCTCATTTTTCCTCTCCTTTCCCTTCACTGTAACATTTGTCTTCATTGTAACAATAATATCAACACCATATTGAGACTAAACACTTTATCTGCCTTAAACTTATTTAAACCTCAAAGCCCTACGATTTGGAGCAGGTCATTAAAAATATAGAAATAGACTGAAAGAAGAGGTAAGAAAGAATATTTAGGGGCAATATAAAATGGAGGGTGAGAGTATGGGTTCTTAGAATAAGGCTAAGTTTACTTCCTGACTCTGACTCTCACTAGTGTAATTGCTTTAGTAGTTACTAAACCTCCAGGTGCCTCTACTACTTCATCTATTAGTATAAACCAGGTATAAATTGTCTACTTCATAGGGCTATTGTGGTATTTAGCTTATATAAGATTAAATACTGTTACTGAGCTCCTAGTAAGCATTTAATAAATCAAGAGTGAGGAACCTTTTCATGTTGGAAGGCCACGCTGATTTAACTATAATCAAATAAGGCCTCATTCAAGAAACATCAATTAGATATACTTAAAAATGTATGTCATTTTGTGAAAATATAACTACTATGTACTTGATAATTTCAAAAAGTGAAAACTATTTGTTAATTTTAAAGTTAAATAACCTTTTAATGACTTGGATGTGTCTGCTTTTTGTTGGAAAGCATTTGAATACTTGGTTGCAGCATGGAGGTCCGCAGTTTCAGTTGATCTTCTAAATGGGTATCAGTCATTTGTGACCTTAAGAGCATCTTCATTTGTGTTAGGTAGGAGAATGTAGATTCTCAGCAATAAATGGTTGAAAAGCAAGGAAGCATTTTTTGGGCATATTGCCGAAGGTGTGGATATTCTACTGCAGTTTTTCATATTTCAATTGGATCTTTCTTAGCATTAAACAATGACTTTAAAATATCATCTACTGAGAGCTCAATCAATTCCATCTGAAGTTCTTTAGGTGCCTTGGTGATATCAACTAGGTGAGGCTGAAATGCTAATTTAGTGTGATGTCATGATTCTCAAAGTCAGTGAAGCTTTCATTGTATTCTTCAATTAAGGGGTCTATAATAGCTGCATATTCTTCAAATGATTTGCACATATCATCCTGCTCACCAATGACCTTTGCTAACTGGGGAAAACGTTCATCCGAAATTTCCTTTTGAAGAAGAAGCATTTTGAAAAAAATAGTTTTTTATGAAATGCTTAGATTTTTTTTGACACATATCATATATACACTTAGTTTTACATTGCAAAGAAATATTCAAGTTGTTTGGATTTGACATTATAGCACACAGAAATGCTGCATTCCTATAGAAATCTTCTTTCAGTAATTCACAATGCTGATTCTCTTCTTCATAAAATTTAACTATCTATTCTCACAGCGATAAAATTTTGGCTAGCACCATCCCTGCCATAGCAAATGCACTTTAGAATGATATGGCATATCTACACTGAATATCTCATTGTTCAACTTTAGCATGTTACGGAACTGAAAAGGTCATGTTGCATTTGCAGAAATACAGTTGACTATGCTTATAATTTGCTGCAAAGTGTCATTTAAAATAGTAGCTTTAGCACAGAGATTTTGCTGATGAAAGATACAATGAAAAGAAATGAGAGCATCTGGATCCGTTAATATTTTTTTTTTATCTGTGCAGTAAACACTTCATGTTTTCCTGTCATGGAAGGCGCACTGTCTGTACATACACTCACTAAATTTACCAAGATGGGACCTGATCAAATTAAAAAGCTTCTGCACAGCCAAGGAAACAATCATTAGAGCTAATAGTCAACCTGCAGAATGGGAGAAAATACTTGCATGCTACGCATCCAATAAAGGGCTGATAACTATAATCTATATAGAACTGAGGAAAATCAGCAAGAAAAAATCATACAACCCCCTGTAAAATGGGCAAAAGACATGAACAGAAACTTTTCAAGAGAAAACAAACTGTCAGCCAACAAATATATGAAAAAATGCTCCACATCTCTAATCATCAGGGAAATGCAAACAAAAACCACAATGAGATATTATTTAACCCCAGTGAGAATGGCTTTTATCAAAAAGTCCCCAAACAACAAATGTTGGCATGGATGTGGAGAGTTAGGAACACCCATACACTGCTGGTGGGACTGCAAACTAGTACAGCCTCTGTAAAAAGCGGTATGGAGATACTTCAAAGAACTAAAAGTAGAGCTACCATTTATTTCATCCAGCAATCTTGCTACCAGGTATTTACTCAAAGGAAAAAAGACATTCTAAAATTGTATCTTTCAATCTGGGAGGATTATTTTGTTGAAACTTATAATTTGGTATTTTAAATACATTCATTTTAAAAATAAAATAAAAATAGAGGAACAAAAATGTATTAACAAAAATGGATTTGTTCTATAAAATTTTGATTCGGTCATAAGGCCACACTTAAGGACTTAGAAGGCCACATGTGGCCCTAAGGTGGCAGGTTCCCCACTACTACAATAAATGTTAGGGACAGAATTAGTTTAAGAATAGAACCTTGTGAAACATCACTACAAACTACTCTATGGTCTGACACCAATCAGTAACATTTACTCTTTGTGTTATTGTATACAAAGGCCCTCTAATATCTGTCTCTAACCCCTAAACCATTCTATACTCTAGTCCTATTGAGTTATTACATAGGATTCTCTAAATGGTGTATTCGTTGTACATTGAATTGTTTTCCTAAAAGTCATATGTTGAAGCTCTAACCCTCAGTATTTCAGACAGTGATTTTATTTGTAGATAGAGTCTTTACAGAGTAATGAAGTTAAAAAAAAAATGAGGTCATTAAGGTGGGCCCTAATCCCATATCACTGATATGCATTTGAACACAGGTACGCACATAAGGAAATCTGCATGTGAGGATGAAGACAATGTTGAGGGTGATGCTTTTACAAGCCAAGGAATGCCAAAGATTGCCAGAAAACCACCAGAAGCTAGGGGAGAAGCATAGAACACATTCTTTCTCCCAACCATACAAAGGAAACAACCCTGAGGATGCTTTGATCTCAGATTTTTAGCCTCCAGAACTGCAAGACAATGAATTACAGTTGTTCTAAGTCACTCAGTTCATGGTACTTTGTTATGGCAGCTCTAGAGAACTAACATAATATTGCGTTTTGTTCTTTCTACCTATTCTTACCTACTTCTCAAATATTATTCTCTTTTGTTATCTGCAGAAAAATGTGATTTTTTTCTTCCCAATACATCTCGGATAGGAATGTTATGGATGTTCTTTCCTTTATATCACCTGGCGAAGTCAAGGCTGAGATGAGAGGATCTAGGAAACAGAAAATATTGCTAGTATGCAGCTCTTCCTCTTATAAAATGTTAATATGTATTATTTGAGAGCATTGGCTTATTTTAGAGCCATAAGTTCTTGAGGGACTTTGTTGTTTGTATACTTGTACATTAAATTTCTTCCTCTCTCTGGTTTATTTTACCTTGACCCCAAAGTATTCCTTGCTATACAAGGCCATATATAGAATTCCAAAGGCCAGCTGCTTGGTACACAGGAACAGAAAAGCTAAGTCTGCCTCTTAGAGTGGCTGTTTGTTTATATGAGAGCTGGCCAGAGTTGAAATCTGTTTGAATTACGACAGATGTGTAGTTGTCCTAGTTAAGGTTTTTAGTGAGGTACAGATATAAGCAATACATCTTTCAGTAAAGCCTCAGTTATTCTGCACCAAGCATTTGTGAGACTTGACCTATAAATTGCATGTTCAAGAACATCAGAATTTAACAAAAGAATGTATTATGATTAATGGCCTCGTGCCAGTGGAATTAATGATTTTCTATTAGGAAATACTACACTCATGAGTCTTGGTCATGAATGCATGAGAAATTCCATTAAACCATTTATC
The DNA here is from genome assembly GCA_004363605.1 of Indri indri. Classification (NCBI taxonomy): domain Eukaryota; kingdom Metazoa; phylum Chordata; class Mammalia; order Primates; family Indriidae; genus Indri; species Indri indri. The sequence goes on along the minus strand of RJWJ010005683.1, from coordinate 11,376 downwards.
CTTAATAGATTGCTGTTTTGTGCACACATCTAGGTACTTCTAACGCATGAGTCGGACCTGAATGCAGGGAAACCTTCTAAATGCCCAGCCCCCATATGCTTTAATAAATATTGGGCAGGGAAGATTGGAAAAATTTTTTTCATGTTCCCACTTACCTTCAGGATAAAATCAAAATTCCTTGAAACGGCTTAGTGTCCTGCCACCTGCCAGGTCCACCATCCTCATGTCTTTTGGGATTTCCACTACATAACACTCTAGATATTGAAAATTTGCTCAGTTTAGTGAATGGGTCATTCAGTTTCACATTACTATCTGTCCATAATTGCTGCTTTCTTGCTCTAGAAGATTCTCCTCCTTTTTGTATACTAGAGCTCCTCAGTTCACAGGCTCTCTCTTCTAGGAAACCTGTGCTGATCACGCTATTAGTCAATATGCTCTTTCTCTTTCTTCCTCATTCATCTTTTATGTGCTGTTATTCCAGCCTTGTAAGTATTTTTAGTCTATTCTCCAGTAGACTGAAGTTTCCTATGGACAGGGATTTTGTTTTATCATTATGCTAAATACCCCACATAAAAACTTACACAGAGAGACTTTTCAGTAGATTGATAAGTGAATAAATAGGTTAATGAATAGAAAAATGACATGGATGGGTAAATTACTGGGAAGATAAATAGGTACATTGTAAGTAATTTCCCTAAAATAAATATCTGTGTTTTTATTTATTGCATTAAACTCTAGTTGTATTGATGGTCTGTCAGAATGAACCCTTTACTATGTGTACAGAAAGTTTTGCCTAAGCTGAAGGGCAAGGTTTTTCCTAGAACCAATTTTTTGAGCAAGTGTTAGTCTTTGTAACTATGAAGAACAGAGGGGAGAGCCCAAATAGACTAAAATTTGAATCTCTCTGTCTCTGTTTCTCACTCTCTCTTTCTTTCTCCTACACAGGACTATGAAAGAATCAAAATGACTGATCAGAATATTTGAGAGTGTAGTCAGTGCTGATCAGTGTCAACATATTGCTAGTCCTGAGAGATAATCTCATGCTAGAAAGCGAGGGCCCTGGAAATGGAGTCTGTCTCCTCTCCTTGGAGTTCACGTAGGACGTGAAGGTCTCATGGGCATTGAAAGCAATCTGAGACATGGTAGGAAATACAATCCTGTACTTAGATGATAGAGTATTTTTGTCGATTCATTTTTGCTTATGTTTCTATTTTTATTCCCAAGCTTTTAGTAAGGACATTTTGAAAGGTACAGGCTATCTCAAGGACAGGGATCTAACAATGAACTCTGTCCTTTGTGATTCCGAGAGAGAAAGACTTAGCTCCTGTGGTAAATGAGAAGATCCCCAAGAGTTGGATAAAATTCCTGAGAGCAGCAATAGATGTCTTTGATCCAACTGACCTTCTTCAATGGATCTGTCTCCTTTCAGAACCTTAAATCTGGATTTTATATCTTAAGAGAAGTTTATCTACTAATATATGCTTTCAGGGTTACCATTGACACAGTACCTGGCACAATGTAGGTACCTGTCAATACATGTGAGTGTAACTGTGATTGTGAAATTATGGAGAATTTTCTTAATCATTCAGGAACTAACAAAAATGCCTATGAACTACTATTTTAGATAATTGAAATTGCCACTCTCCATGGAATTTCAAGGACAAAAGCAAAAAAAAGTACAAATCAGAAAAAGTTTGTTAAAGAGTTCTGACTCAATATTTCCATTTTACTATAGTTAATAACTTCATATTTCTAAGCCTCAATTTAATTAAATAGGGAAAGTAAAATTTATTACTTTTATATTAAAGTTTATTGTAAAAATTAAATGAGATGAATTAGCACCTTAAGCTAACAATAAATCTAATCGTTAAATTAACATTTGGAGCAGAGATGGCTAACTGACCAAAGATTCATGCTTGTCTGAGAAGCAGATGTAATTTTTCTCTCCATCTCATCTCTCTGTCTCAGCCTAAAATCAATGTCATTGTCAACCTTCACAGCTACTGTCTCCAAAGGAATATGATAGAGCTGCCATCATTCTGAATCACTGAATGATTATATGGAGCAGAGCCCTGTGACCTTATAGGAGAACTAAACCAGATGAGCAAAAAATGTTTATGTCAAACCCCAGAATTGAGAGATTATTATATCAGTTTTTATTTCTCATAATAGCCTAACTATAATTTGAGGTAGACTAGAGTCTAAACAACAACCTCAAATATATGGTATTGGCTTAGCAGCCAGGTAGTAGGCATCAAAGAAGCAGATAGAGCAGTTAGGAAAGTTGTAGGGTTGTGTTTTACTATAACAAAATATTTGGTAAAATAATGTCCCTGCTGGTCCTGTGGCTCTAGGGGGAAATGGTTAGTTTAAGACAGAATGTTAAAGTATGTGGCTACTGCTGGCTGTCTGGAGTATTCTAAAAAATATACTTGAGCAAGGAATAGAAGATTTTCAAGCAGAGATCAAAGGAAATAGAGAAAGTCTAGAGATAAAGAGCATTGCAGATTGGAAAATTTTACTGCTTCTGGTCCCTCAAATAGCAAGATATAATGTTGTAGAAGACTTTGACCAACAAGACCCACTCAGTCTCCTTAAATTAATGATGCCTCAGTTCTATTGCAAAAGCCATGTTAAGTGTGGTACATTTCACTTAAGTCCATTATTTCAGATGACTTCAAGATAGGTACTATTAAGTTTAAAGAAAGAGAGAGACATGTGGATGACAAAGTCAAGAAATAAAGTAGATTTGAGAAATATGTCTAGTTAATAATTTTGATGTGATTACCAGACCACAGAATTGATACACATAGTTAAAAGTTAAATTTAGAGGGAACTGTATTGCTTAAGAACCCATAGCCCAGATTTAAAATGTCTCTCGCATTCAATTAGTAATATAACCTGAGGACCTCTAAACTTGAATGGACATAGAGTAGGCTGAGAAAATTTCAGACGTGTCATAGAAGGTAATGAAAGAGGAAGAAACTTGGAGACAGTGAATCCAGGAATGATTAAGAACAATGGATAAAGGAATTCCTCCCAGAAAGCATTATCACTATCTAATCAAGAAGTTTTCCCTACCATAAGAAAAGGGTTCCTTACAATGCCAGTCCTGGAGAAGCTAGTTATCGCTATAGAACCAGTGACTGCTAAGTGTCTCTTATTGTTTTATTTTCCAAATGAGAGTACTCAATTTGGATATTCTGTCCCTGTTTTCTGCATTGTACATTGGGTAATGAATTTATAGGCAATTTGTCTTTAAATTCACAGTTTAGCAAGTGATAAAGAGTTAAATCTGACTTAATGGAGGGGACTCTGATCGTCCAGAGGTTTAACTTTTGAGATGAGTGCAGGAGCTGGAGGGTGTTTGAGATTTTCTTTTTTGGGGGTGAGGGCAATGAATATGTTCTATGCTTGAAAAGAAGGGTGCACAAAGAAATATGATGGCCAGAGGGGCAGACCTTAGCAGAGATAGCAAACTATCCACCAAAGTTCTGTGTACCTCCATAGAGTATAGATTTTTTTCTTTCCTGAGAAGCAGCTGTCCAGTCTAGAACTAGAACTTCCAGATACAGTTCTTTCATCAACTCAGGGCCACGCACTAATGGACTAGAAGCAGAAGTGATGTGTGTCAATTCTGGTCGAAGGTGAATAAAAAGTATGTGAGCACCTTCTCCTGTTCTTTTCTTATCTAAAATTGAATGTCACGTGGTAAAGAGAGCAGATGCTCGGATATAGAGGTTTTGTGACGAAGACCTAATTCTAATTCTAAATTCCCATAACCTAGAAGAAGAAGCAGAGCAATAGAACAAAAGTCAAAGTCACACTAGTATGTAGTATGGCAGCAATTTATACAGGAGCTTATGGTATCAAGAAAGGATACCAGACTCCACCAGAAATACTAGGAACCGGTATGATTGAGGTATTGCTATGAAATTAATTAGTTCCTTTATTTCTCTTCAATATTGTTGAATGGTTTTTAAAAATATCTTTTGGTCAGTTTTGTCAGGCAGTCTGGAAATGCCACCTTAAAGACTAGGAGAAACAGAAAGTAGCAGACATCTCAGAAGAGAGAGGGGCAGAGGGGCAGACCTTAGCAGAGACAGCAAACTGTGACTAAGACCTAATTCTAAATTCCCATAGCCTAGAAGAAGAGGCAGAACAATAGAACAAAAGTCAAAGTCACAATAGTATGTAGTATGACAGCAAATAAGTTATGGCAGGTAAATATGACAGTGGTAATAGTGGAACTAGCTATAATAAGTTATCGTTCAGAAAACATTCAGTGGCAAATATTCAAATTTTACACATAAAAGATAAGACCTTATTTTTATTGAGATATTAAAAAAAAGTAGGATAGGGAAAGCCTTTAAGATAGAAATTTTCTACCCAACTAAAATGGGAAACAGGAGACAGAATACATCATGAATCATTTTCAATCTTCTGATAGGAGTTTTGGAGTGAAAAGAACACAGGGTTTGGAGCCAAACAGACCTGGATTTTGGCTCCCAATCTATCACTTCCTAGTTTTATGGCCCTCAGAAAGTGACTTTATTTTCCTGTTTCTGTTTCTTTGAGTATAAAATGAGGGTTAATAATATCTTCCCCCCAGGAGTACGACAAGGTTTATGTTTATAAAGATCTCAGTATCAAGGACCTGGTATGCACTCAACAAAAGGTAGCTATGATACATTGATACACAAGTAGCTCCTTGTTCAGGGACATTAGTATCATTTAGGGTATTTATGTAACATAATGGAGACATCTAATCACATATTTTTTATTAATTCCTAAAGTTTATTCAAGTGAATTTTAAAAATATTTTTCAATGCTTTTAGATATAAATGTAATCTAAGAACTACATACTTAATCAATACTTCCCAGTTTTATCAGTAATGTAACAATAATTTAGCAGTGTGATTTAACAGATATTTTAGATGTAGATCTTTAATAATATGCACTCATTTTCCCTTGGTGGAGGGCACTCTGCTGTAAAATTGTCACTTTCCTTAAAATGCTATCCTTGGTATATTTTACAAATGGATGAAAAAAATACATACAACGTTAAGGAGTTAGTGCATTGATCTACATCCTGCTCCTGAAATCTGTTCATTTTTCTTTCCTTGTTTCCTATCCCATGCTCATTCTTCATACACTATTGATAGATTAAAAATGCACACCACATTATAGAAAGAATTAAGAAAAAAAATCATTAAAAAATATGCTTATTTTGTTCCCTAGGAAAGAGGAAACTTCTTCAGGAATCTTTTAATTATTTTAACAAATTTGAAAATCCCTGTTCTTGGTGGCATTCTGCCTTTTTGCTAATGACACTTGTTTTCCTCTCTCTCTTATTTCCTTTCCATTGTGAAACTATAAGGAAAGTTCTCAGACAGAGGAAGGCCCAGTAAATCTACCTCATAAGCTGGCATTGGACACTCATGATTTCAGAAGGTATTTTCAGGCCGCCTTCCTCACTGAACAAACTCTGTCTTGGGTTATCTTTTCAAAATGATATAAAGATTCTTTTCAGTTGTTGGGTCTCTGAGAACTGCTTTATATATTCTCATGTGACTGTAGCTGTGGTTCACCTGCCCCACAGTTGGTGACAACTGGCCTTTTGCCCAGCTCTGGAGACACAGGTTCAGTTTTTCTGAAGTTTTCTGAGTCTCTTTCATTTGCAACTCCTTTAGTACAAACATACCTGCTTCTTTCAAGTTTTAATCTGTGCCTGTTTCTATAACTGACATAGTTTCTTGAAGCTCAATTTGGAATTGTAATGGGCAGTTTGGGAAAATTTTGACATAAATAAGAGTATTCATCTGAGAAACACTTCAGAATAAAAACAAAAATTAAAAAAAAAAAAATCTTGTGAGAAGATAAGCTGTCCTGTCTGCCAAAAAGAAAGATCACTTTGTTTAATTTCGGAGTCCAACCTCTTTCATTTTCATATGTCAGGAATTAATAAGTACCATCTTTTTAATTGCAGGCCTTGGTGGAATAGTCAAGAGTCTGAGTTATTATTAAAAGCAGTTATAGAAACTCTTTCTCTCTTTGGGGTATATGGGAGAAGACGTGTTTTTCTACATTTAAGTCGTCTCCCTAAAGAAGGAAGATAATTAACCTTTTAGAGTGATAATTTTTTACTAAGAAATGGTAATGTGGAAGAAAATGTTTAACTATGGGTTTCAGTAATGACCTTTGTTCCTAACTACTGAATAAGAAGAAAAGCTAGACACTTAAAGTTTTGGATATTAATTTAAGAATCTTTTAAAATCGGGTTTATGAATACAGTTTATAAATTATATTAAAAAAGGGTTCGTGTTAATTCCCTGATGATAATTTAATTGAACCAATTGGAATGATTTAATTTAGTTTAGAAACCAATATACAAAAATTGAGTTAGCACAGTATTTTAATTAGTACATGACTTGAGTTTAGTTTTTCATGATTTAAAGGTGGTAACTGATATAAATAGTTAAACCAAAACTCTATAGAATAGTTAAGAAAAGTATGAGATTATGAATATGACCTGTCCTTTTGTTTATCAAGGGAATTTTTATGGTTTATTAAAATGGTAAATTCAATATAACACATGTATTGTTTTATTTGGTATGGTGATAAAGATAGTCGTGTCCTAATTCTAAAGTTAAATGCTTTAAATATATCATCTATTTAAACCTACTGACAGGGATAAGATCTAAGAAATGTATTCTTAGGCAGTTTTGCAGTTTATGTGAATGTCACAGAGTGCATGTATGCAAACCCAGATGGCATAGACTGCCACACATTTAGGCCATATGCGGCAGTCCGTTGCTCCTAGGCTATAAACCTGTACTGAATACCGTAGGCAATTGTAGCACAATGCTACAATGTAGCATCTGTATATATAAATATATCTAAACATAGAAAAAGTAGAGTAAACATACAGTGTTATAATCTTATGTGACCACCATTGTATATGTGGTCTGTTGTTGACAAAGATATTGCTATGTGGCACATGACTGTGTGTATGTGTGTGTATTAGTCTTCTTAGACTGCCATAACCTAATACCAAAGACAGGGCGATTTAAGCAACAGAAATTTATTTTCTTACAGATTTGGAGGCTGGAAAGTCCAAGATAAAAGTTTCTGGCAGGGTTTGGCTTCTGATGAGGAATCTCTTCCTGGCTTGCTGACAGCCAACTTCTCACTATGTCCTCACTTGGGAGAGAGAGAGAGACTAAGAATGTTCTCTAATGTTTCTTCGTATAAGGACGCTAATCTCATAATGAGAACCCCACCCCCTTGACCTCATCCGTACCTAATTATCTCCTAAAGGACTTATCTTCAAACGCCATTACATTGGGAGTTAGGCTTCAACATACAGATTTTTGGAGGAGACAATTAAGTCCTTAGAAATTCTTATTTTAGAGAAAAAGGTAAATGAGAGTGAGAGAGAGGTCTCTCCTGTCTCTTCTTATAAGGACACTAATCCTATTGGATTAGAGCCTCACTCTTATGATCTCATTTAACCTTAATTACTTCCTTACTCCAAATACATGCACATTGGGAGTTAGGGTGTCAATATATGAATTTGTTGGGGATACAATTTAGTGCATAGCAATCTGAATATATACATATAAATACACATTCATGAATGCTTTTTTAAAATTGTGACAAGAATGATATTCAAATGGAATAAAATAAGGCTTTTTTCTGTATAATGACTAAATCATTCTTTGATTAGATAGCAAAAATATAACACATTATGTTGTGTTACATTAATTTTGACATAATCTTCATTCATCTCACAAAACAATTCTTAGTTTTGAAAAAGTTACATTCCTAATTATCATATATCATATCAATTTTGTATATATTTCAAACTATGACTTTTAACTACATCTTGCCTTTAAATTATAATGATGTGTTTATACCTTGTCTCCTTTGACAAACTCCTGGTTCAAACCCTAAATGCAGAATAATAAATTAGTTATTATTTATGCCTAAATTATCTTTGCTAATATTATACAAAGGTTTATTTTTACCTTGTAAAGTAAATGACCATAGAAATAATTAGATTTATTTGGCATTCTCTAAGTTTTAATTAACTAAAAACTATTGTGAGAGCTATTTTGTTTATCAACTTGGAATAAAGGTCTGATAAATCAAAGGAGGCATCTAATCTTCCTAAGCTAATTATATGTAAGTAAACTATATTCATATAAATATGATTCAATAATTATTTACTTCTTATATTAAAAGAAATATAATTATATTTGAAGATAAAATGTGGTACCATATTTGCTTCCAAGTTAATCTTTCTTCAAGGTTCTGTAATACTTGTCAATCAGGACAATCAGAGCATAATTTAGGATATAAATAAGAAGCCCATGGAGGTTTGCAATGTTCTCACTGTTTGTAATAAATCTTTCTCCCAGTAATCATTAACTGAATCCTTATTAATTAATTTTGTGTCATTTCATAAGAAAGAATAGCATTCTCTTCCATTCTGATAATGCCAGTTAACAGCCTTCCAGAGCCATTTGTCTTACCACCATAACAGAGATCAATTAGACATGATATTTTTAAAAATAAATTTTATTGTGTATATTTTATATATACAACTTTTTCTTATGAGATACATATATAGTAAAATGGTGAAAGAAATTAACATATCACTCATCTCACATCTTTACCTAGATGTGATCTTAAACCAGTAGGTAGGGAAACATTAAATATATAGCCAAGAAGGTGACTAGTGTATGTCCTACTTACCTGTAACACAATATTGACCAAACTTTAAAGGTGAGACGAGAACGGGGGCCAAAATCTATATGCCCCTTTTATTCCCTCCAAATGGATTTCATATAGTTACACTAGAAATGGACTATGGATTTGTTTAGGTTATTGTATGTCTATTCTCAGGACAGAGCAAAGCTTTTTCTTTTTGGAAAGCCAGAGCTTTAATAGAAAAACGATCACCTGACATTTTTTTTCCACCTGGGCACAAACTATCTCTTCAACATTGGAAGTACTCATTTTACTAAAGCTATTGTTAAGGTATTTTCCCTTATTTAAAACCCCACTGCCCATATCACATTCAATATTAAGGTAAAGTAAAAGGACAAAATTCTGATACTTAAATTAGCTAGTATATACCCCAACTAATTGAAAATAGGGATTCATACTTGTACACATCCTTGTTCATAATGGCACTATTTACAATGGACAAAAGGTGGAAACAGCCCAAATACCCATCAATGGATGGATGGGTAAATAAAATGTGATATATTATTATAATAGAATATTATTCACCCTTAAAAAGGAATTAGGTACTGGCACATGATACAACATGGATGAACCTTAAAGAAGCTAGTCAAAAAAAGTCATAGTTTGTATGATTCTATTTATGTACGATATCTAGAATGGGTACATCCACAGCAGCACAAAGCAGATTAGTGGTTGTCAGGAACTAGGGATGGGAAAAATGAGGAGTAACTGCTTAAGGGGAGCAAAGTTTCTGTTGAGGGTGATGAAAATATTTTGCACTAGATAGTGGTGATCATTGTACAACATTGTAAATGTATTAAATGCCATTAAATTTTAAACTTTAAATAGTTAATTTTATGTTATATGAATTTCATGTCCAAAGAAATAAAACACAACAAAAATAAAATCCCAGCAGCTTCAATTATTCAAACTTTCAGAAACCTTTGAACTTCCTTGACGCAAAGTGTTGCCTTTGGCCTTAATGACAATAATGACAACTCTTTTGGAATCTCATCTGCCCTCTCTGTATGAGCTACGAATCCTAGCTATCTGGGAGCATTTCTAGCATTCTTAGACACTGCCTTATTGCATGGAGATATAAGTAGCTATTACAAAAGACACTTAGTCTCATTGCCAACAGGTACAAGCAGCTTTTCCTTAAAATCTTCCCTTCATAAAATTTCTTCATTATTTTAAACCCAGATTCTTTATCTTTTGGAAGAGACCTCAGAGAAAATTATTCTAAAGCTTCAATGGGAAGGACCTTATCAGGTACTGTTATCATCTTCCTCAGTATTGAAACCACAGAGTGCTTTTTCCTGGATCTCTGTGTCTTTATTAAGGACATATCACCACCCTTTAATCACCAAAAGACTTTTTTAAATGACAACTTCAACCTAAGGATTCTTAGGAATCCTTAAAACTCACTCCATTAATTATACAGCTTTGTGTCTCTCAATTCTAATTATTATATTAACTTTGCCCATTTTCAAACAGAAGCCCCTTTTTCCCCTGGTGTGGAATGATGCTTTTTTTACATTTTATTTTATATTTCAGCATATTACGGGGATACAAATGTTTAGGTTACATATATTGCAGTTGCCCCACCCAAGTCAGAGATTCAAGCAAAAAGATCCATCTTAAATACAGTTCAACATCAGACTAAGAAACCCTATAAATATCCTTCCCAAAGTCCCCCATTTGAGACAGTACAAAGACCCCATCCAAGTGGGGTCTATAGCCCCTTTGCTATAGTAGGTTTAAGGTAACTCAGCTTCTGTTGATGAACAGGTTTCTCTGGTGAGTCTGTTTTATTATAGCTTAGTAATTATTCAATATATACTCTTAAATGTCTAATAGATGTCTTAAGTTTAACACGCCTAAAACAAAGTTCTGTTTTGCACCCCCCCCCCATTTTCCTCCACATCACCATTTCCCATCCAAGTAAAGAGCTACTCCCTTCTTCCAGGTATGCAGGCTCCAAATCATGAAATCATCCTTGATCTCTTTATTTCAGTTAAACTCCACAGACTAAGAATCTATAAATACTCTCAGGTCTTACTGGAACATATGTGGTATTATGAATCTGACCACTTCTTCCCACCTCTGCCTTAGCCTCCTGCTACAAGCTCTCCTCTTACATGGATCCTTGCAGCACCTCCTAATGGCTTCTCTCTTCCTTCACCTTGCCCTGTCCCTGCCCCTGACAGCCTGTTCAGAAGTCTCCTGTCGGAGCAGGTCAAGCCTCGGCTCAATAGCCTCCAGGGAGTCACAGCTTGATCCCTAAGAGTAGCTTGCATTATCTGCCCTGTCCTTTTATCTCTCAGACGGTACTTCCTGCAGCCCTCCTCCTTGCTGGTACTCAAATACAAGACTACTCCTGTTTGAACAATGTGTTCTTTTGGTTCCCCGTAACTAAAATGTTGTTGCCCTCCAACGTCTGTGTGGTTTCCTCACCTCCTTGAGGTCTTTACTCAAATACTACCTTTTCAGTCGGACTTTAAAGGTCATCCCATCCCAAACTATCAGAGACGAGACACCTACTTCCACCTCCCCTCACCCTATGCTTTTCGACTGCTTTGCATTTTCATTTAGCATGTATCATTACATAACATTACTTTT
>RJWJ010005682.1:0-66804 GCA_004363605.1 Indri indri | reverse complement strand
GCACTAGTTTGCAGTCCTACCAGCAGTGTATGAGTGTTCCTATCTCTCCGCATCCACGCCAACATTTATTGTTTTGGGACTTTTTGATAAAGGCCAGTCTCACTGGAGAGAAGTGATATCTCATTGTGGTTTTGATTTGCATTTCCCTGATGATTAGAGATGTTGAGCATTTTTTCATATGTTTTTTGGTCATTATTCTGTCTTCTTTTGAAAAGTTTCTGTTCATGTCCTTTGCTCTCTTTTTGATAGGGTTATTTGATTTTTTTTCTTGTTGATTTTCCTGAGTTCTAAGTAGATTCTAGTTATCAGCCCTTTATCAGATTTGTAGCATGCAAAAATTTTCTCCCATTCTGTAGGTTGTCTGTTTGCTCTTGTGACAGTTTCTTTGGCTGTGCAGAAGCTTTTTAATTTGATCAGGTCCCATTTATTTATTTTGGTTGTTGCTGTGATTGCCTCTGGGGTCTTCTTCATAAATTCTTTGCCTAGGCCAATGTCTAGAAGAGTATTTCCAACATTTTCCTCTAGAATTCTAATAGTTTCACTCCTTAGGTTTAAATCTGTTACACAGCGTGAGTTGATTTTTGTGAGAGGTGAAAGGTGTGGATCCTGGTTCAGTCTTCTACATGTGGCTATCCAGTTTGCCAGCACCATTTACTGAATAAGGATTCTTTTCCCCAGTGTATGTTTTTGTCTGCTTTGTCAAAGATTAGATGGCAAAGATGAGGATGGTTTCATATCTAGGTTCTCAGTTCTGTTCCACTGGTCAATGGCTCTATTTTTCTGCCAGTACCAAGCTGTTTTGATTACTACAACCTTACAATAAAGTTTGAAGTCTGGTAAGTTGATACCTCCCATTTTGTTTTTATTGCCTAGAATTGTTTTTGCTATGTGGGATCTTCTCCGGTTCCATACGAAGCGTAAAATTAATTTTTCTACATCTGTGAAGAATGATGTTGGTATTTTAATAGGAATTGCATTGAATCTGTAGGTCACTTTGGGTAGTATAGACATTTTAACAATGTTGATTCTGCCGACCCACGAGCATGGTATGGTTTTCCACCTGTTTACGTCTTCTGCTATTTCCTTCCTCAGTGTCTCACAGTTCTCCCTGCAGAGGTCTTTTACCTCCTTAGTTAAATATATTCCTGGATATTTTATTTTCTTTGTTGCTATTGTGAAGGGAATTGAGTCTTTGATTTGGTTCTCTGTATGACTGCTGTTGGTGTATATGAAAGCCTCTGATTTGTGTGTATTGATTTTATATCCTGAGACTTTACTGAATTCATTTATCAATTCCAGGAGCCTCTTGGTCAAATCCATGGGGTTTCCTAGATATAATATCACGTCATCAGCAAATAGTGAGAGTTTGATCTCTTCTGTTCCCATTCGTATGCCTTTAATCCACTCTCTTGCCTGACTGCTGTGGCCAGGACTTCCAGCACTACTTTGAACAGAAGTGGAGATAGTGGGCAACCTTGTTTGGTTCCAGTTCTAAGTGGGAATGCTTTCAATTTATCCCCATTCAGTATGATGTTGGCTGTGAGTTTGAGATAAATGGCCTATATCATTTTTAGGTAAGCCCCGTCTATGCCTATTTTGTTAAGTGTTCTTATCATAAAAGGGTGTTGAATTTTGTCAAATGCTTTTTCTGCGTCTGTTGAGAGAATCATATGCTTTTTGTTTTTGCTTCTGTTTATGTGGTGAATTACGTTTGTAGATTTGCATATGTTAAACCATCCCTGCATCTCTGGGATGAAGCCCACTTGGTCATGATGGATTATTTTCTTAATAAGCACCTGGATTCGGTTAGCCAGAATTTTGTTGAGAATTTTTGCATCTATATTCATAAGGGATATTGGTCTGTAGTTTTCCTTTTTTGTTGCATCCTTTCCTGGTTTTGGTATCAGGGTTATGTCGGCTTCATAAAATGTGTTGGGGAGGAATCCATCCTTCTCAATGCTGTGGAATAATTTCTGCAGGATAGGCACCAGTTCTTCTTTGTAAGTGTGGTAAAATTCGGGTGTGAAACTATCTGGTCTGGGACTTTTCTTTTTTGGGATTTTTTTATTGCTGTTTCAATTTCGGTCCTTGATATTGGTCTGTTCAGGAATTCTATTTCGTCCTGGTTGAGCCTGGGGAGGCTGTATGCTTCTAATAATTCGTCCATTTCCTCCACATTTTCCAGTTTGTGTGCATAAAGGTTTTTGTAATATTCATAAATTATATCTTGAATCTCCATGGCATCGGTTGTAACTTCTCCTTTTTTGTTCCTGATGGAGCTTATCAGGGATTTTTCTTTTCTGTTTTTCGTTAGTTTAGCCAAAGGCATGTCAATTTTGTTTATTTTTTCAAAGAACCAACTTTTTGTTTTATTAATCTTCCGTATAGTTTCCCCGTTGTCAATTTCATTTAGTTCTGATTTGATCTTATTAATTTCCTTTCTTCTGCTGGGTTTGGGGTCAGTCTGTTCTTCTTTTTCCAGTTCTTTGAGTCGATTCATTAGGTTGTCTATTTGTGATCTTTTTGACTTTTGAATATAGGCATTTATGGAAATAAACTTTCCTCTCAGGACTGCTTTGGCTGTGTCCCACAGATTTTGATAACTTGTGTCACCTTTGTCATTTAGTTCAAAGAATCTTTTGATTTCCATCTTTACTTCCTTGTTTATGAAGGAATTGCTCAGCAGAAGGTTGTTTAATTTCCATGACTCTGTGTAGAGATGAAAGTTTCTGTTGGGGTTGATTTCTATTTTTATTCCACTGTGATCTCAGAAGATACATGATATAATTTCTATTTTTTTAAAATTTGAGACATTCTTTGTGTCCTAGAAGATGGTCAATCTTAGAGAATGTCCCATGAGCTGATGAGCAGAATGCATATTCAGTGCTTTTGGGGTAGAATGTCCTGTAAAGTCCTGTCAGGCCCATTTGTTCTAGAGTTCTGTTTAAGTCCATTATTTCTTTGTTAATTTTCTGTTTGGAGGATCTGTCCTGTGCTGTCAGTGGGGTGTTGAAGTCTCTGACTATTACGGTGTTGCTGTTTATCAATTTGTTTAGATTAACTACAGTTTGCTTTATGAATCTGGGTGCACCTAAGTTGGGTGCATACATATTTAGAATTGTTATGTCTTCTCGTTGAACTGTACACTTCACCATTATATAGTGACCCTCTTCATCTTTCATTACTTTTGTTGATTTAAAAACTAAGTTATCTGAGATCAAAACTGCCACACCAGCCTTATTTTGGCTTCCATTTGCTAGAAATATTGATTTCCACCCTTTTACCTTGAGTGTAAATGCATCCTCGCAGGTTAGATGTGTTTCCTAGATACAGCAGATGCTTGGCTTGTTTTTTTTTTAAATCCATTCAGCCAGCCTATGTCTCTTGAGAGGAGAGTTTAAGCCATTCACATTTACTGAGAGAACTGATAAGTGGGGTGAATTACTGTTCAGTCTGTTGGGTTGCATTTTGTTGCTTTGTTTTCTCTCCCGAGCCATTGTGGAATCTAGCCTTTGATCTTTAACTTTTGAGTGGTTTTACATTTGAGAGTGTTTCTTGTGCTGATCCTTGTGTAATTCCGTTTTGAGTACTTGTTGGAGAGCTGGTCTTGTCTTAGTGAATTCCCTCAGTCTTTGCTTATCTGAGAATGTCTTTATTTCTCCTTCATATATGAAACTTAGTTTTGCAGGGTACAAGATTCTAGGCTGGGCATTATTCTGTTTCAGAAGAAGAGTGAGAATGGGGCCCCACTCTCTTCTTGCTTGCAGGGTTTCAGTTGAGAAGTCTGGAGTTATTCTGATGGGCTTTCATTTGTATGTTACTTGTTTCTTTCGCCTTACAGCTCGCAGAAGGGCCTCTTTAGTGGATATTTTGGTCTATCTGATGACTGCATGACGTGGTGTCTTCCTATTTGCACTGAATCTCCCTGGGGTCCGTTGAGCTTCTCGTGCCTGTATATCTAGATATTTAGCAAGGCCTGGGAAATTCTCCTCGATTAATTCTTCAAATAGCTTATCCAGCCCTTGAGTGTTTTCTTCTTCACCTTCCAGAACCCCTATCACCCTCAGGTTCGGTTTTTTCGCATAATCCCACATTTCTTGTAGGCTTATTTCTTTTCTCTTAATTTTCTGCTCGATCTCTGTGACTGACTTATTTAATTGGAAGGAGTTGTCTTTAATCTCTGAGATTCTTTCTTCTGTTTGATCTGCCCTGTTCTTGAGGCTTTCCATGGTGTTTTGTAGTTCCCTGAATAAGTCCTTCATTTCCAGGAGATCCGTTTGATTTTTCTTTAATATTTCAATTTCTTTAGTGAATTTTTCTTCCAAGTCCTGGATTTCTTTTGTGGTTTCTTTGTGTTGGTCATCCATTTTTTCTTGCATATCATTGAGTTTTCTTACAATCCATGTTTGAAATTCTTCTGTCATTTTGGTGTTCTGAGTTTGGTTAATGTCAATTGCTAGGGAGCTGTTGTTCCTCTTTGGGGGTGCGCTTTCCATTTGATTTTTCATACTTCCAGAGTTCTTTCGCTAGTTCCTTTGCATCTCTATCAGTTGTTCCTTCTTGCCTTTAGATTTTCGTTTGGATAATGACACGCCCTGTTTAGTCTCTCAGCCAGTAGGTGGTATTTGTGGGTGAGATTCGACCACACCCTTTATGATGAATCAGTAGATGCAGTAAAAGGGTGTGCAGAATGACCTCCCTGTCAGTAGGTGGCACTTGCTGGGAGGAGTGAGCTGCATTGCTGTGTCCTGTAGCCAGCTCTTGTTCCTCTGGAGAGGCCCTCTTGTGCCTCAGGTGGTGGGTGGGGCCCTGGGACTTCCAGGTGTGTCCTTATTCTCCACCTCAGTGGGGGCAGGTCTGGGAGTGAGTCTGGGTGGGGCTGGGTTGGGTAAGCCTGCCCTCAGGCTCCACAAATGCTGTCAGCAGGGGTCAAAGGTCTGTTCTTTGCTTCTGTGCGAAGCTCCTGGGAGGGGCTGAAATGGCTCCACTCACCTGGAAGTCTGGGCTTGGTAGGTGGGGCTGTCTGAGACCCGCACTCTGGAGCTGGTCTCGCTACCCTCTACCCTCCCCTCTGCATAGCCTCTCCCAGGCCTCTCCCAGCAAGCAGGACCTCAGGCCAATGGTTCTCCCCTGGGTGTGACGTGGGTCGGGAGGTTCCCTACCCAGGATCGCAGCCTGAGCTGGACGCACAGCCCTCTTTTGGGAGGAGGATTGCTGCTCAGGCACACTGATCTGCCCCTGAAGGCACACACTCCTTAGAAGGCTCTTTCACAGAGCTCCCTTCTGTGCCCCCGGGCAGTGCAATCATGACCTGGGTGTATGGGGTCTGGTCTGCAGGCCTGTCCCCTGGGCCCTGGAGATCAATCCCTGACCCTGCCAGGGGGAGGGGTGCTAGTCTTGAATCCCCTACAGGGTGCCCAAGTTGGATCAATTTCACTCCACCTCGGGATTTGCCCTGCTCTCCTGGAGTCACCAGGCAAGCAGCACCTGGGAGGGCTGGTCGGTAGGAAGCTCGCAGTCTGAGTACCCCTCAGTCTGCTGTAGGGCCCCAAAAGGAAAGGTCCCGTTCCTTGGAGATGTCTCCGTGTGATCGCTAAATTGTCTGAGCACCCACGGGTAAGAAAGGGGAAGGAGAGAATGGAGCAATATGGCGTCTGCTGATAGGCTTGGCTCTGCAAGTGGGGAGGTACCCCAAGGGAGCTGGGAGCCCAGTGCCGTGTCCGCAGGAGGCCACAGCTCACTGGCGGCAGCCGTCTCTGGGCTGGTGTCGGCAGGTCTCTCCAAGCACTCAGGAGCCCACCAACAGTCCGAGATGCAAGGCAGGGGAAGATTATCTGCTCCACCTACCCTTGTCGCTGTTCTCCAAGCCTCTCGGGGACCTTTCTCCTTCCAGTTCTCTTCCGCAACATCTTCCCACGGAGTCTCCTATAGTTTCAGGCACCCTTCCTCCCAACCCTCACCTGAGCTATGTTTTTCTGATAGTTTATTTTTTTCACTTTCTTCTAAAATCTGTCTTTTTTGCAGAGACACTCTGGCGGCTTTTCTTGTCCGCCATCTTGGCTCCTCCTTCTGCAAATTATTAACCAAAGCCATACTTTGGAACCACATACATAGTCTGACTGACAATTAATTTATAAAATTTATACTTATGAGCTGACTGATAATGTAAGACTGTTAACCAAACGTCACCATGAAAATGACATAGGCAACAAATATGGTTTCTAACGAAGTCAAAAAGAATCATTAAATGAATTATACTTTATCTACTTGATAAGCAGATAAAATCCTGCACTTAGAAAACTACCACACCATTTAGAATACATATGGGTTATACATCATACAACCTTAAGTGCTACATCAGGGTGACTATCATTAATTGCAAGAGGGCTCATAGCTACTTGGGGGATACACTTCAATCACAGTTCATTTTTACCTATATCGAAATGATAAAAGAAAAACTTTAGACAAATTAAATTTAAAAGAGTTTAATTGAGCAAAGAATGATTCAAGAATCAGGCAGCCTTCTGAACCAGAATAGGTTCAGAACAACTCCAGCACTGTCACATGGTCAGAGAAGCTTTATGGACAGAAAAAGGAAAATGACTGACAGAAAACAGAAGCGAAGTACAAAAACAGCAGATTGGTTACAGCCTGGCATTTGCTTTGTTTGAATATGGTTTGAACAGTTGACCACCTGTTAGTGGTTGAAGTATGGCTGCTGTGATTGGCTGAGATTCGGCTACTTGCTACAAGAGTAGATTACAGTCTGTTTACACAACCAGTTAGGTTACAGTTCACTATGTATGGAGAAACCTTTAGGACAAACTTATAATATGTAAGGAGGCAGCTTTAGGCTAAACTTAATATATCAGAAACAAAATAAACCCTGTCTTATTCTGCCTTCTGTTGCTTATTACAGAGTATATCAGAAACAAAATAAGCCCTGTCTTATGCTGCTTTCTGTTGCTTATTACAGAATACCTGAAACTGGGTGATTTATAAAGAAAAATAATTTATTTCTTCTAGTAATGGGGGCTAAATCCAAGATTGAGAGGCTGCATCTGGTGAGGGTCTTCTTGCTAGTGGGGACCCAGAAAAGTCCCAAACCAGTGGAGTACATCACATGGTGAGGGGGCTGAGAATGCTAGGTCAGGTCTCTCTTCCTCTTATAAAGCTACCAGTCCCACTCCCATAAGAACCCATTAATCCATAAATGGTTTCATCCATTCATGGGTCAGAGCCCTCATGACCCAATCACCTCTTAAAGGCTCCATCTCTCAATACTGCAACATTGGAGATAAGATTCCAACATGACTTTTTGAGGGGGTAAATATTAAAGTTACAGAAGTCCTTCTCTGAGAAGCAAAATATGAAATCAGAAATACGAGTTTCACTTTAAGAAAGGAATCAACTTTTATTAAAGACAGATTATAAAAAAATCACTTGACCTAACCTAAACAGAAGTTTGGTTTATTCAGATACTGTGCTGTAAGGCATCAAAATACAGATTTAATGAACTAAACTAAGGATCTATTTGTGATATTTTTAAGTAAGGTAAATTAGCTATATTGTGATCTTTAAGTGAAAGATCTCCTTTGCGTTAGCCTACCATTCATTGAGAAAAGGACTCTCTTGCAGGTAAAGAAGCCCATCTTTACCTATCTGAAATGTTAAGTACTATGTCAATTAATCAGGTCATGCTTTTCATAATTTTGGGAAGTCATAAAACATGGCTAGTGCAGGAGATAAACTGCACTTAAAGTTAATAACTTAAAATGTAATAACTTGGGCATGAACTAACAGATGCTTTTATCCTTTTCTTGTTTCTATGGATTTAAGTTCTCCAAAAACTACTAAACAATAAATAAAACAAAAAACAAACCCAAAGCAGCTTTTAGTTACTTAGTTACTTTTACACTTTTCTTTCTCCCTATGTATAAACACATAAGTTTGAATTAAATAAATGTGTTTTTGAGTGTTTCTAAACCTAAACACAACATAAGTTATATTAATCAGGCTTGTTTGGTCCCCTGAATTTCCAGAACTAGCCAATCTTTACATTCTAGTTGGCTACTGTAAAAAAGAGACTCAGTTTAAGGATGGGTTACACTGTTGAGAGTCATAATGCAGAGACCCAGAGATTAGACAGACCTTATAAGTGGAGATGCCAATCAGGGAAATTCTAAATAAAAGGAAGTGAGAGATAATCCAGACACACTATGAGAAAAATCTGGCAGCCTACAAATGACAGAAGTCCCTTTCAATAGGCAAAGCAGGAGATGGAGTGAGAGGAAGTTGTCTAATAGAAGGCAGTAGGAAGGAGTTCAGGCAGACGGTCAGGGTGTGGCATCAAGGAAGCTTAACACCAAGCTGTGTAGTTCTATCCATGAGGGACCAAGAAAAACAAATCCTGGTATTCAAAATAGCATTTTAGGCTAGGAGGACTGGGATAATAAGCAAGAAAATAAAGCAAATTCATTCATAGGTAAAAACACAAGGATTCAATTGTTAGAGATAAATATAAGAAGGGACTCGATCAAAGAGGTCAAAATAAGAGCTTAATTACTAGAATGAATGCACCAGGACAAAGTAATGTCAAGCATCAGCTGGTGCTAAACTCATGAAATCCTAACCTTACAGTTTTCGTTCTCAGATGTAGAATTGTTCCCTGTGACTGAAGAAGAGCTAAACCTACATGTAGTATTAGGAAACTTAAGTTGTGAAAGCCAGAATTATCAGGCTAAAACTTATGGCCTAACTAATTCAAATCCTACTGTTGTTGCTGCCACCCCGGAAGTCAAGATTTAAGTGTAACTGCTCTTTCTGCCTGAAAAATCAGCTGAAGCAGAATTATGGACACAGGTTACATATAAAACTCTGAAACTCTCTAGCATATTGGTAACTAGGATATCATACCATTCTTTTAGTATGGGACATGAAGATAAATACATGACAAGAACACTCAAAAATATACTTTCCTTGATGACATGAGAAAATAGATGACTATAAGGACTTTAAAGAATTAAAATATTAATAACATGAACAATTAAGAAATCTCATGGTTGGTGAAAGAATAATGTGATTTAAAAAATCAGAGAAACTTATTCTGCATAATATAGATGGATCAACTACTTCCCTTTTGGTCCCATGGACAGGACAACGTATAATCTCACATTCATGAAAGATACTCCTCTAGAATGTCACAAGGGCAAAACAAAGCTGCTACATGAGAATAACATGAATAAAATGTCTATAAGGAACTGGAATAATTTAAAATTATTATAAGTATCAATATTATCAACTTGATGCTCTTTTAACAACTTTGAGACTCCTTTCTACTGACCATGTCTAACTGAGCACCTAGGCCTAACAAATATTTGTTGAATGAATGATAAACGCATGAATGAACTGAAATATGAAAACATGAAAATATAAATATATGACTAAAAACATACTGTAGATGGAACTTCCTACCAAGGTTGGCAATACTTTAATATGTTAAGAAAAAAATCTCAGATTAAAAGTCAAGGTTAAAAGGTCACACATAAAAAGGACATATACTCAAAAGGGAAAGAAATTAAAGTAAACTGAAAATATGGTCCTTGAGTTTCCCCAGCTGACATGGGAATGAAACCAAATAGAATTTGCACTAATCCAGGACTTTGAAATTAGTGATCCTCCTCTTCCTCCTTCTTTTGTAAATAATTGAATACCAATTTGACTGACAAGGGAAATTTAAAGCCACCATAAAAAAGGGTTCTGTTAAAAGTCATCATACCTAGACTCATTATATAACAAAACATGGCTTTATTTAACATTATACCTAGTTAGGCTATTCAGAATGGTTATGAACTGTCACCTCAAATTATACTATGTACCCTAATACAAACACAGAATTTAAATGGCAGCAGATAGTCATCAATTTTCATAAATTTTAGTGTTAATTTAAGGTTCAGTTTCCTAGCAAGATGGAAAATTTTATATTTAATATTTGTACCTTCTGAAGGCATATTTTATGACTTATTTTACTTATGATAGCTCTTTTTTTATAAGGTTTTCTAAAGCCTGGCTTATTGGCATAGACCATATACACGGTCCACAAATTTCCATATATTCTACATCTATATAAAGGCTTTCCATGGAGTTTGATCTTGATGTGGGTTTCTATAACAACATGTAATCATTTAGGCCTTCTTTGCTCCCTTTCCAGTCAATGGAAAGGAAATCTTATACATACAGCTAAATGAATAATTTGCCATCATCTATGGTCTTTTTAGTAATCATTACATTCTGCAACAGTTATGTGTGCTATAGATTATGCTAATATGTCCTTGTAAATTATTACATGTATACAGTAGTTTAAATTGCTAAGCAGAAAAGAAATATAATTAAGATAGTTCGAAAAATCATGTGTGAAGTATATTTATTATTGATTTTATTTGGTGGAATGATATTAGTTAAAAGCATGAGCTTTGGAAATAGACAAAATTGGTTCAAATCCTGACTCTGCTATGTAATAGCTATATGAAATTAGACATGTTACCTAACTTCAATAATCTTTTATTTTCACATCTGAAAAATTGAAAGTTTGAATTAGGTATTTTTTTTAGGTATTTTCTAGGCCTAAAAATCTGCTTCCTTAATTCTGGTTATAAAATATAATACTACTTAAACACTCAAAGCTGTATAAGCATACCAAAATCGTATAAAAGTGGTAAAATTCAGAACAAGGAAACACAGACACACACATATAAATTGCACATTTAGCAAAAGTTATTTGGGTTTTAATTATCTGAACAATAATTGCTGAAATTCTTCTCCCAATCATTCACGTGAAGATAATGTTACTCTCATGTTTCAAATTCTTCCTTGGCTAATCATGTGAAAAAGTTACATGGGATACTTTTTAAATTGGCCTGTCAAGATTTGGCGTATTTTCCTCTCTGACCTAATAATCTCTTTCAACTCTTACTCTCACTCTCACCAGTCATTACTAAGCTTTTGTTGGAATGATTTCTTATACCTGGTCTATTACTACCAATGTCATCTTTTACCCATCTACCACTATCTCCAGGGAGCTCACCTATTTCCCAATTTTTCCTTCCTAACTTCTACTCATCTTTCAAATTATTTTACTTTATTTAACCTGACTCCTCCACCCCTACCATATAGGAGATCTTCCTATATATTTCTCTGTTAGATGAATAAAAATAAATGATAAACATCTAATCTTCAAATAAAGTTTCAAATATCACAGTTAGGAAAGATACCACACAAGAATGGGTACATTGGACAGGAGAAAGTACATCCCTAGCTGTGCTAAAATTCTTCATTTCTCAAGTCCATACACCAATTATACAAAGGTACCCCATGCATATATGTGTACATGATAGTTTGATATACCAAGTATTAATCCTTATAGCTAACATTAATAAAATGTACTTGTTCTTATTTTAGATAAGATAAAAATAAATATTAATAGAAGTTCTATTACTTTCTTCCATGGCCCAATTGATTATTTATTAAGACCTCTAGGTTTATATATATCACTTGAAGATCATTACAATACACCCACGGCATTTACAAAAGACACTTGAAAGTCCTTACATTTGTAAAAACAATTAAAGTATATAATTTCCCAAGTACTAGAATACAACAGAAAAACATTAGTAAGTGATGGGTTTCAAAACATGCTACCCTAAAACATTTTAAGCTGAAGGAATTTGATAAAACAGAAGCAGGTCACTCTCTGACATTCTCCTACCCTTCTCCCCTAAAGCAGAACATACATAATATGTCTCTATATCCAGAGGAAGAACATCCTTATCTCTGAAGACATAGGGTCACAGAGAAGAATATGAACAAACAAGCCTTGCTAAGTTTCCCCCAGTTCGTTACCATTAGATCATATCCTTTTATCCTCCAATTATATTTCTCCATGACTGTGCATTCTTCATCAAACCAAGCATAAAAAATATACAAGTTTACCCATTTCCTTGGGTCTTCATTTCCTTATGAAGGCCCTGTGTCAAATAAAACTTAAACAGTAAATAAATCTGTATGCTTTCCTCTTGTTAATCTGTCTTTTGGTATAGAGGCCTCAGCCACCAATCTAAGATGGGGAAAGATATTTTTCAGCCCCTATATAAAGCACTCACAGACACTTAATGATAATACGAGCAGATAAAAGTCATGTTAAAAGCAATTAAATTCTGGTACCAAAATAAATCATATAATAACTTACATTATTAATATAATAACATTAGTCAATGCAAAAATATTGCAAATTATTTTTTAACAAAAACTATTCTGCTTAAAATCCTCTTTCCCCTTTCTCTTTTCTTACATCACCACACTTTGCTTTTTTTAGGAGTCTTTTTTTTTTTTACTTAAAAATAATGTTTTTGACATTTCACAGGAGTTCTGTGTGCTCAAAGAAAAAATAAAGAAATGTTGATAGAAATGCTGGGCAATTAGCTTTGCAAACTCACAGGTAAATGCCACAAATTCAGCCTTTTAGAGTCCTACTAAAATTTAATTGTCAGCAATTAAATTGTCCAATTTAGCTACCTTTGACGGGGCCTATAAATAGATGCAGCTAAAAATGGTAACTGAATTTTCAATGTCTAGTATATACTTCTGTTCATAAGAATTTCAAAGATAACTGAAGAAACCAATGTTTAAGATAATTGAGTTGGTATCACATTTCACTGCCATTTTGTCTTCCTATCAAATTCTTCTGAAGGAAACAATGAAGAATACTACAGCACTGTCACAGAGCATTATTGGGAGGAAAATAATTATTCCCTGATTAATATGTTTTCTAAGTTTAGATTTCATATTTCAGATCTTCTTAAAGCAGTGAGATGAAAATAAGTAAATATACACACACATACACCCTGCGTTACATAACATTATGCATGTATCCATGGAAATATATTTAAGATTTCATTAAAATATTATTAATATTACATGATAATGAAACTAGGTGGGTTTTGTATGTCAGAAAATTAAAATCAAAAGTATTAATATTACAGGCAAAGAGACTGAAAAAAATTCTTCAAACTATAATGAAGGCAGCAAAGAAAAAGTTCAATGCTTGATCCACATGATGTTCTTAGAAATATCTGCAAAGCTATGAGAAATATTTACATAGGTGAAGATATACTTCTGTAATACATAGTGCAAAATAAAAGTTCTAGCAGAAGTGGTTAGATTGTATTTGGAATATTTATCATTATTTCAAATTTCATTATTATAAATGTTATCATTAGATTTAAATGAGTAAAGCTTTTAGCAAAATAAGTAGTGTAAATAGCAAATTCTAGAACTACTGCTTTTTTAGTCATTAGGCTTTCCTTTAAAAAAAAATCACTAAAAATAACAACCAAAAGAGCTATATTAAGCCCCAGAGAAATTAACATTAGATATACTGAATTATAGCACAAGAAAATACATAAAGTAGGCCCAAACACCCAGTCTTAGCACAGCTTGAAAATGTTCTAGAAAAACTATATTTATTAAAATGGAAGGTTTATCTAAGCTTAAACACACTCTGCAAAAAAAAGAGTATAAGTGTAAAAAAGACTAAGTCTTATTTAGGCTAGCATTCAACAAACACCCTAGTAAACATTAAGATTAGGACGTTCAAAAGGTCAAAAGAAAATCTTGGAGATGTATGTCCAGTATGAAAGCCTTACAAATAGATTTGGTGAAGATTTTAGTTTTGCTTTAGGTTCCAGTGTCATTACTTTTCTGCTACTTTGAGTTCCAATAGTTCATTTATTTTATGCACTCCAGATTAAGTTGCTAAGGAGGGAAAAATTAATCCAGTGTACCTCACAGTAAACACAAAAAAATCATACACTTAGTTCTCTTTTCAGTCAAAATGAGGGGGACAAATAAATCAGGTACACAGCTTACGTTAATTGTATTTCTTTCATGTTAACTGCTTCAAATATTAGTAACAATGCCCTGTCAAATGTACTTGTATCAAAAATAATTTTCAAACGATCCTTTCGGGTACCACATGCACAAAAAAAGACACCAGCACTGTAATTTACTCACAGTAATGAGCAGTTCAACCTGACATGAGTCTCAAAGACCGGCGAGATGAAGGAAGGAACACTTGATAAAGGAGAAATACCGGCAACTGAAAAACAGCTCAGAAAGGACTACCAAATTTTCATCTTTATCTTCAAACTCTCACCCTATGAGAAACAGGCTGGCATTTCTAACATCCTTCTGGACGTTTCCATCTAGACAGTCCACAGATATTTCAAATCTAACTAGTCCAGAAATGACTTTAATAGCTTGTCTTCAAGAATACTCCTACATTCCGTCCAACCAACAACTCCTATTTTATTTGCTGGTGTCAAAATGGATCCAATCTCCCAATTTAGCAAATATAGCCGTCTTTAACAACTCCTTTTTTGTATCTCACACTACCAGTTTGAGACAGATTTTTGTCTCAGTTATGTTCAATTCCACCCCTAATTTTTATCTACCTTGTCTTAACAACCCTATATATTATCTATAATTGCTGTTTAAGTGGTTAAACTCCCTGAACTCAATATCTCAGGTCATTTATCAAATGCACACCAGAATACTATTTCTAAACACCAAATATCTAATCTCTTCCCTACCTAACCACTTCTTTGGTCATGCTTATTACAGCCCAGCTTCTTCAAGTGTGGACCCTGGATCCCCAACATCAGCATCACCTGGAAATTTGTCAGAAATGCAAATTTGAGGGATTCATCCAGATTTAATCAATCAGAAACCAAGGGGATGCGGCCCAGCAATCTATGTTTTAACAAGCCCTCTAGGTCTTCAGTCCCCAATCCCCTGGGCCGAAGACTGGTACCGGTCTGTGGACTGTTAGGAACCAGGCTGTACAGCAGGAGGTGAGCGGCAGCAGCAGGCAAGCAAAGCTTCATCTGTATTTACAGCCGCTCCCCATCCCTTGCATCACCACCTGAGCTCTGTCTCCTGTCAGATCAGCAGTGACATTAGATTCTCACAGGAGCATGGATCCTACTGTAAACTGCACATGCAAAGCATCTAGGTTGTGTGGTCCTTATGAGAATCTAATGCCTGATAATCTGAGGTGGAGCTGAGGCAGTGATGCTAGGGCTGGGGAGCAGTTGCAACTACAGATGATCATTAGCAGAGAGGTTTGAGTGCACAGAGGCCGTAAAAAATCAATTGCTTGCAGACTCTTATCAAAACCCTATCAGTGAGTGACAACTAACAATTAAGCTGCATCTGGTTGTAGGCTTTACAGTGGCAAAGTGAGCATCTTACTTCAATTGTAAAGCTGCATCTCGTGGCAGGCTTTACAGTGGCAAGTGAGTTGATATACACTGATTGTACGGCTACATCTGGTGGCAGGCTTTAAGTCAAAATCCGACACTTATTTTAGTCTGTGCATGGCCCACCCATTATTTTATTTACCATTTCCATCCACATCTCTTTCCTGCACTCCACGCTTATCTCAGTAACAGTTTTAGTGAACCCACAAGCTAACCCCAGCAAAAATGAATCAAAAACAAACGTCACTGGAGAGCTTCTTTGAAAAGGGGGAAAGACCCAATGATGAGACAGCAGAAGATGCTAAGACTGCCAACAAAATGAAAGTTGCATTTAAAAGAAAATACCAAGACTCCTACTTAAATTATGGGTTCATTGCAACAGGTGATTCACATTCTCCAAGTCTACTTTGTACAATATGTGGCAACTGGCTATCAAATGAAGCCATGAAACCTTCAAAACTGCTTTGCCACATGGAGACCAAGCACCTTGCATTAAAAGACCTTTGGAGTTTTTCAAAAGAAAAAAATGTGAACACAAAGAAGCAATTACTGAAGGCCACCACTTCACAAATGTGTCTGCCCTGAGAGCATCATTCTTAGTGGCTAACTGCACTGCTAAAGCTGAGAAGCCCTTTACTATTGGTAAACAGGTGATCCTGCCTGCTGCTAAGGACATTTGCTGTGAACTTTCAGCAGCAGCTGCAGTTCAAAAGGTGGTATGTGTTTCTCTTTCAGCTAGCACCATAACTAGACGAACTGATGAAATAGCAGAGGATATTGAGGCACAATTGTTAGAGTGAATGAATGAGTCACCATGGGACACAATCCAGGTTGAGGAGTCTACTGATGTTGACAACAAGGCAACAATGCTTGTTTTTGTGTGATATATTTTTCAGGAGGGTATGCGTGAGGATATGTTATGTGCACTTTGTTGCCAACAGGTGCAGAACTATTCAAGTTGTTGACTGATTACATATAAGGAAAACTGAATTGGTCATTTTGTGTTGGTATATGCATGGACAGAGCGGCTGCCATGACTGGACAGCTTTCTGGTTTCACTACTTGGGTCAAAGTTGCTTCTAATGTGAGTCTATGCACTGTGTCATCCATAGAGAAATGCTGGCTAGCCAAAAAATTTCACCTGAACTAAACAACATTTTGCAGCATGTCATTAAAATTATCAACCACATTAAAGTACATGCCCCTAACTCACATCTGTTCATGCAGCTCTGTGAGGAGATGGACACAGAGCACACGTCTTCTCTTATACACAGAAGTAAGATGGTAGATCACTGGTCAGAGTTTTTGAGTTATGGGAGCCACTCCAGAGATTTCTTTCAGAAAAACAGTCACCACTGGCAGCACATTTCAGAGACAAAGAATGGGATGCAAAACCTGCTTACTTGTATGACATATTCAACCTGCTAAGCAAACTCAATCTGTCACTTCGGGGGAGAACAACTGTGTTCAAGTCAGCAGATAAAGTGGCTGCATTCAAAGCCAAATGGGAATTATGGGGGTGACAAGTGAACACTGAGATTTTTGACACGTTTCAAACATTAGCAGAGATTTTGAAGGGACTGAGCCAGAGCCTTCTTTGTCCCAGCTGGTGCATGATCACCTATCAAGGCTTTCAAAAGAATCTGAACAGTACTTCCTAACCACAAAAGACCCCCGAACTGGGAAGGAATGGATCTACGACCCATTGTAAATAACCTGGATGAATCAACTTTGTCCATGCTAGAAGAGGATCAACGTCTTGAGATCACAAATGACATGACAGTGGCCTCAAAAGTATGTTTGAGACAACTTCAAATCTCCATAGGTTCTGTATTAAGGTCAAGGCAGAAGAATATCCTGAGATTGCCACAAAAGCACTGCAAAGCCTACTTCCATTTCCAACATTCTGTCTTTGTGAAGCAGGGTTTTCTGCAGTGACAGCAACCAAAATGAGATTACAGAGTAGAATGGATGTAAGCAACACACTTTGGGTGTCACTGTCTCCCATCAGCCCCACATGGGACCATCTAGTTGCAGGAAAACAAGCTCAGGGCTCCCACTGTTTCTGCATTATGGTGAGTTGCATAATTATTTCATTATATATTACAATGTAATAATAATAGAAATAAAGTGCACGATAAATGTAATACACTTGAATCATCCTGAAACGATCCCCTCTGGCCCCCTACCACCCCATCTGTGGAAAAATTGTCTTCCATGAAACCTGTCCCTGGTGCCCAAAAAGCTGGGGACTGCTGTTCTAGGTGATAAATTTTGAGAACCACTGACCAATGATTTAAAATTCATTCAACAGAGAGGTGATTAAGGGGTTCATCAAACATCATTAACCTCCTTTTTAATTAAACTATTTTTAAAACTACAATACAAATAGCACATACTAAATTATGCTGTATTATGTGATTTTTGGTAAACATCAAAACTTTGCCTGCTACCTCAGTGCAGAAAATGGCACAATGAATGAAAAGGTGTGGCTCTGTTTCATGTGTGTGTGTTTGTTTAAATTCAAGCCAGCAAGTATATGTTCAAGTACAATTTTGCAAACACATGTACTTGCGGGAAGAGCTCAATTAGCTGTGGGTAAGGCTCACCTAGATGAATCTATTTAGCCCTTCCTCTAATCAGAATAAATTAGATCAAGAGCTTACTATGAATTTTGTGTACTTCTCTAATTATATTTGTGATGAAGTTATTCTAACTTTGGAATAAAGCTATACTTTTCCCAGTACAGATAATGAAATAATTACCTATAAAACTAGAAATGGATCCCTAGTTAAAAATGGGGAATGTTAAACAAATTTAACATAGATGTATTGTGACTAATTTGGCTCAAGATGTATTAAGTCTTATTATTAATTAGTACCAGTTGATTTTTCAGCTACTATTGACCACACTGGTAACTATGTTCAAAGTGAAATACATATGCTAGAAGCTCCTGGAAATAGTCACTCAAGGCTAAAATACAGTGACAGTCATCTGTCATTAGGATTTACATTATAGTGATAAACTGACAAGTTTTCAATGGGTTTTATATAATAAAATAGTGCAAAATAGTAATATAGTCTCTGACAAGTTCCATAATTTTGCAACAAAACATGAAGGGGCTGATGTAATTGCGAATTTGATAATTAAAATGTACTTAGAACAAAACCACCATATTACCTAAGAACAAAAGCATCCATAATTAGGGAAAAAAGCTTATTAAATCCTGCATTTCTGATACTATAACAACAAATATGTTAAATGAGTAAGCTATTGTCAAAAAGCTGAAATAAAACATTGGTACATTTCTGAAAATACAGAGAATACAAAAATTACTCATCACATACACCTGACTGATTAATTCAAATGTTAACATTATGTAAAATCTTTCCAATTTAACTGAATGAAAATATGAATATGGAAGATCCATTTGCAAAAGCTTTTCAAATAGGTAAATTCAAAAATGGTAAAACAACATACAATGGAGAAAAAAATTTTAATGTCTAAGTCATTTTAACACACTATCAACTATCAACACTAACACACTATCAACTAACACATTATCAATTTTTAACACACTATCAACTAAACTGTCAGAAATATTGAAACCATCATATTAAGGGAAATAAATAAAATTAAAAATCTCAAGAATGGTAGCTCCTATAAAAGTTGTTGCTAGATTTCATCAAGTAATAGCTGTATACTAATATGGATTAGAGATTAGATATCGAGATATTTCAAAATAATTTTGGATAATCACATACAAACTATCCATTAAATTGAAGTTGTTGGGTACTTTTCCTGACATATTTTATATTTTACAAATAGGAAATTTCAAAATTTATTTTTTCATGCTACATTCAGCTGAGTGTCCTGAAGCAACATACATTTCAAAAAAAAAAAAACCCCAAGAAATGCATTTTTTCTTAATTAAAAAGCTTTGATAAATATCTCAAATATAAATAACTTGGGGAAACCAATTTGATTATCTAGCTCTTTAATAAGCTGAAAAAGACTCAATTTGACAATACAATCACAATGTTACCAAGCTTATTAATGCAGCTAAATTTTCAGTAATGAAATTGATTCTTACAGATTCATCGTACAAATAAAATAAATTAACTGTTCCAAATTTTAACAGAGATCAGCATAAAAGTACGAATTTTTAAAAAAAATGTCATCAACAAATATCTCAGAATGTTACAAGATACACTATTTTATCATTGAAAAAATGAACTGACTGATGAATTGATTGTTCTGCTTCCCTCCAACTGGAACATTTATTCTTTCATGAATCAATTTTGAGAAAAAACCTTACTATTTCTCTGTAAAGCTGGATCTGCTTATTTGAAGCATATCCCAAGAAAGAAAAATATTTAAAAATATTTGTTTGCCACTACTTATTTGTACGAACAAGAATTTTCTACATCAGTTCAGCATAATCCTTGATGCCAAAAAAAAGAATTTTCTACATACAAAGCAATAAAAATATAATAGCAACTTTCAAGTATAACTGCCAACTTAAATTTCCTGCTATACCACTGATTGACTTCATTTGAAAAATGCTGTTAGTATGAAATTACAGGATATATATATACATACATACACACACACACACACACACTCATAAAATACTACTTTTTACTTGTTACATGGAATTCTTCAAAAAAATTTTTTTAAAATAAAGGCTCTCTACATGTTAGAAAGTTTGAAATCTACTAAGAAGATAAATCCAAATCTTAAGCATGGTATAACTAAGCCTTAAATATCTTTCAGTTTAATTTCCCACAAGGCACACTTTTTTCTCCAGCAATAGCAAACGCTATGTATTCCCAGAAAATACATGATATTACGCCTTTAGATATGCTCTTATTTCTGCTAGAAATGCCTCTCTCCCACTTCTGGAGAAATTTTACTTTACTTTTAATACCCAGATAAATGTTGTTTCCCAGACCCAAGACAGAATTAACTACTTTTTCTTCTAAATTCCATTATGTTATTTATCACATATTATTATATTTATCTATTTAAATATATTGTCTCCCAAAATATACTGTCTCCCTAAATCCTTTGAATGCAGAATCCAAGTTACTTTCATTCTTGTATCCTTTTTTCCTTGATCTTAAATATAGACTCTAAAGTTGGAATGCATGTACTAATAAATAATAAAAATAGGTAAATAAAAGAATAATAGGAAACAAAGTGAAAACTTGCTAAGGTTGGTCCATATAAATTACTCACTGAGTAAGAATAGAATGGCACTGTCCTCTAGCTAGTGCTACTTAAAAATATGGTCTACCCACAGGCAATAGTCCACAAACTATTAATATTTATCAGTCTGCAGTAAAATAAATATAAAAATTAGCATTAAGAATTTAGAAACTTTTAAAAGAATTTAAGTGATTTTCATGTCATGTTGAATCCTTTTGTATCATTTTAATTTCATTTTTCTAGAATTCCTTTCTTTATCTTTTTATTAAGTACCAGTGACACGCTGAAAATTTGTTTTTAAAAGAGGGTCCTTTACCACAGCTTGAGATAGACTATGGAAGACTATGAAGAAGACTTTGACTTTTTTTTAATGAGAGTTTGGTTTAGGAGAAAGAATATGATATCCATATACATTTCTGTAATATAATATCAATATAACTAAACATATTTCTCAAAGTTTATACCATTATCTTTGACACTTTAAAACACATCTATTAATAGAATCATAAGTGTACCTGGAAACCTGTGCAGAAATAGCATTTCTTTCTAAATTTATTTATATGAAGGCTAGATTTCAAATTAAAATTAGGGTTTGTTTCTCTCCCTATCAGACTTTATGCTATCAGATGGCATAAAGGGCCATCCATCTTTGACCCCATACAGAGATATCTTATTGCCCAGTAATATCAGTCAGCTTTCTACAGCTCTATGCTTGATCTGCACAATCTCAAAACCCTGGAAATACATAAAAGCAAAATGACCATACTATTTTTTAAAGAAATTCTCCTTTCAATATTTTTATTCCCATCAAGAGAGATTAACTTATGTTTTCGATCTTTTGCATTACATGTTGGCAAACTTTTCCTATAAAGAGTCACACAGTATTTTAAGTTTTGTGGGCTATATGGTCTGTCACAGCTACTCGGCCCTGCTGCTGTAGCATGACAGTAGCCATAGACAATATGTAAACAAATGGGCATGGCTGTATTCCAATAAAATTTTACTTACGAAAACAGGCAGCATTTAGCCCAGGGACCATAACTTGCAGACCTCTGTTTTACATCATAGATATAACTTTAAAATGCAGTTATTAAGAAGCTATCACATAGTAGATGCTCAAAAACTATAGGATTCTTGCTGGCATTTATTATCAGCTTCTAAAATGTTAAAAACTGAGAAACTCATCAACATTCAGGCTCATGGAAGATGAGACATAATTTTTCAAGAAAATCAGAATATACTGAAAAATCTTTTTTTGTGCTTTGGCTTTCATGGCACATGTTTAGTGAAGCTATAATAAGGCTTTCATGCTATTATTAGATAGCAACATTCCCACAGGTTATAGAAAACAAAACATAAGATTTATTTACACTAGTTGCCACAACCACTACAACAAATAGTATACATGCAAAATTCCCATAAAGTAGCCCATTTTAAATGAAACACAAATATGGCCCACATAATCATAATATGTCAAACAAAACTAACTAAAATTCTAAGTATGATGTTCTTTGTTCAACTCACATCTGTTAAGCAACTTCAAAATATAGAGCTCTTGTTTGCAACGACAAACCTGGACTGTAGATTTATTTCATCTTTGGAGTTCAAAGTTAGCCCTCCCCAGGATGTGATCACTCCTTTCCTTCAAAGGCTGAGATACAAAGCTCATTAGAGATCACTCCAAAACCAAAGTCAAACCCTAACCATTCCTGTTCATTTAAGTTCCAGTCTCCCTAGTGAAATATACATTTCAATGAGCAGTTCTTCTCCCCATTCTAGAACTCTTTTCCCCAGAACACAAGAAGAATTGCTGAATGTTTATTGTAAGTTTCTAAGAGGTCTCTTAATGTTAGATTCCAAACATCTTAACATAACTCAAATGTTCTTTTCACTTTATACTAATCCCTCTAAAATGTCTCCTAAGATTCCAACACTACCTTTATGGAGAAGAATCAAAATTCACTATTTCACCATCCCCTCTACAGCACCAAATGGTTGGTTTTATATAGTAATGATTCTCAAAGTATTATATTATCATCAGAACTTGAGTAGCGGCCGGGCACGGTGGCTCACGCCTATAATCCTAGCACTCTGGGAGGCCGAGGCAGGAGGACTGCTTGAGCTCAGGAGTTCAAGACCAGCTTGAGCAAGAGCAAGACCCTGTCTCTACTATAAATAGAAAGAAATTAGCTGGACAACTAAAAATATATAGAGAAAAAATTAGCCGGGCATGGTGGCACATGCCTGTAGTCCCAGCTACTGGGGAGGCGGAGGCAGTAGGATCGTTCGAGCCCAGGAGTTTGAGGTTGCTATGAGCTAGGCTGACGCCTCGGCACTCTAGCCTGGGCAACAGAGTGAGACTCTGTCTCGGAAAAAAAAAAAAAAAAAAAAACTTGAGTAGCTTTTCAGATGTAGGAATGAAGAAAAAGAAAAGCCTAAAAAGAATATAAGTGGGTTCTCTTGTTCCACACTGAAACAATAATGACAAAGCAATATACAATATACTTCTGAAATATATCTATGAGAGAGGGAAGTGCCCCTGGAAAAGGGCTTAGGATATACTTGGATATCCACTGAGATCTAAAAATCTGAGATGTAAAAAAATTAATGTCATTATGATGTTTAAATATTATTTCCTTTCTCTTTTTTTCTTTCCTATAAATGATTCTTCTGATTTCCCAGTCTCAAAAAGTTAATCCTCATCACTTTCCATTTTGCCTGAAAATTCAATCACAAATTATAATTATTTTGGAATTTTTTTTCTTTTTTTTTTGTCATTGAGGCTGGAGTGCAGTGGTCCAATCACAGCTTACTACAACCTCAAGCTCCTGAGCTCAAGCCATCCTCCTGCCTCAGCTTTCCAAGTACCTAGGACTACAGGCACGTGCCACCACATCCGGCTAACTTTCCTATTTTTTTGTAGACATGGGGTCTCAAACTCCCGGCCTCCAGTGTTCCTCCACGTCGGCCTCCCAAAGAATATTTTGGATTTCTTTTATACCAATTACAGTTACTACTCTTAACATATGCAGAACATGCTGGAGCTATCTACCTATTTTTTCTGCTTAGACTCTCCTACTCTTCTACACATTTCTGCTGAAAGTCTTCCCCACACACTGATTTTACTTCTCAAACATATACGTATAACATATAGCTTGCTCAATAAGATAGTTTAACTACTGCCTAGTAATAATAAAATATTTTAAACAGTTAAAGAAAAAGGCATATGTTTAGGGCAGTAAAAATAGAATTTAAATAATTAATAAAGGATAAAAAATTCTTATAAAGAAATTTAACAGAAATGGAAAATAGACCCAAGAAAGAGGCACATTCTACAAGGTAAAACTTGAATTATGCATCTACAAAGGGCAGAGAAGGAAAACCAGAAACTAGGATTATGCTTGCTGCAGTAAGTGATACAATTGCTGTTATTACAAAAGCCCAGGGTAAAACAGTAATCAGGAAAGCATGTTCACATAAGTTAGAGGGAAAAGTAAGATTAGGCCTAAATGAGAAGGAAATATAAGTGGGAATAAAATCAAGTGACTTGTAAGTTGTTTAAATTGTGTTCTTATAGTGTGAATTTCTGACCCACCTACCTTAGCAACAAAGCAAGTTGCCACTGTTACTACTTATGACACATCAGTCATTCTACCACTGGAGGGAGTCTGGTCACATATGCTTTGATGTGACTTTTACTCTAGTAACTTCTTGGTCTTCTCTGGGAATGAATTAGAACCCCTACCAAGAATATGAATTGGTTTAACATAACCTGATGGTTTTAAAGGTTGTTTGTTTGTTTCTTTTAGTTTTTATTTTATTTTTGTTTTGTTTCATACTAATAAAAATTTATAGTATCTCTATAGTCATGTCTGGGTCAAATAAATTAATCCAGAGGTCACGTGTCCTAGTACAAATCTATCCTTGGAAAAATTTATAAAGAAAAACATTGTAAATTAAGAACAAAGAAGGGCTGTGAGGCAAATACCTACCCAGAGTAGGTATCAAGCTCACAAGGCACATGAAAAACAACAAACAGAAGATTTAAACTAGAAGCTGAAAACAGTTTTTTGGACTAAGGTTAAAAACGATATTACTGATAGAATGGTAAAGCAGAAGGAAGAGATAAGAGTACTGTAACAGTGATTTTTAAATTTGCTATTCTTTAACATTCGGAATTTCCAGATTCTATTAATTAGTCATGAAGCTGAGGTGATTTCCTAACTAAACACATAACTGAAATTATGAAAAACAACAAAGATCTAACATTGCCAAAAAAAAAAAAAAGACAGTAGTTCAAGTCAAGAAGGTATGTGGAGAATAATATTCCATTCACAATAATTATTACTCTATTTCATATCAAGACTTGTGATAAATGCTATATAAGAAAAACTTTACTTAACGTATTTCAACAATCATACAGGATTGGCATTACTATACCCATTTTACATGAGAAAGCTTAAGACTAAAAATGTTAATTAATTTGCCTATGGTTACACATCTATCAAGAGTCAATATTCTAACAGGTCGGTCTGAGCTAAAATGGTATTATCACTATGCTATACTGCATGTCAGTGAGACTGAGTAATGACCACCTTACGCTCTTGTAATAAAGACTATTAAAGGTAACAGTTACGAGTACTCCTCCTAGATGTTTGCTTCAGAAAATGTCATTAAGAATTATCTAATATACCTCTGTGCCACTAAGGATTTCTGTTACTTTATGTTTCCAAAGTTAAAATCTATTTAATTCACATGTCTATAAGCATAAAGAAGATCTCAACTGATTTATAATTTAAATAGATATGATAAAGTCCACACTCAAAGGAATCTATCATTTTAAATATGTAAAAGAGAAAAAGCCTTTTATTTTTTCTTTTTCTCCACAGGACTATTGTTAGAGACAAAGACAGGGAAAATATGTCAGCCTCTGTCTGTGTAATTTCTTTAAAATGTGTTCCCTTGATGATTAGTATCATAAACCCCATAAACCATATCTACACAGTCATAAAATGCCCTAATCGCAGATATAATAATTGCGAAAGCTAGGAAGCCTTGGGTGTAGATTTAAGTGCTATGAAACAAATTAATTTTGTATCTTCTTCTTTACTATAACAAGGGTGCAGGGAGCTTATATACATGTAAGGCAACATGTAGATAAATCTTTCCCTTTCAGCAAGGAAATAAAGCTTTCTAATATATATGATAAAAAGATGAAAAGCAGAAGTAATATAGAATTCTATGGGGGTTGAGGTAAGGGGATGTTTTGTGAAGGTCTTAAGTACCTACACGAAGAAACAAACTGGAAATTGATTCCCATATTATTGATGCTTCCAGATGAGAAATTTTTTTTCTCCTTCAATTTTTTTGAAAAGTCATAATAAAATTACATTACATATGCAACTCGAGTGTACTTCAGCACAGCAGAGATGGAGGAACAAATACTCTTCTAATTGCCATAGGAATTAGTAGAAAACACTAGATCTATAGTATATCCTCAGAAGGTTTCCTAATAGTCTATCCAGAATCCTCATTTTGAACTACAAGTAACACCTAGGCAGGGACCATATACTAGTAACCGAAGCACACATGCCTAGAAAAGACTATCCATGAGGTAATGTGTGTGTATATAAGAATCATTTTGCTTAATTAAAAATCCAATTATATGACTCCATGGACTCTAACCCATATTCTTCAGACTACTAAATATTTTGAGAAATTATGAAAAAAGAAACATTGTGAATTCTCAGTGAGAACATAAACATCAATTTATAGGAAAATATCCAAGTAACAGGCAAAAACATAAAAGAGAAGACCCAAGAAAACATAAGAGAGACATAGGTATGTTCACCAGCAGCTATGCTTCTTAGTCAATACAATAGGCAAAACATCATAAAATTAAAAACATCTATGAGCTGAAAGGATAAAATTTAGAAATGTACACTTAACAATCATAATATAGTTTCCCCTATTCTATTTTATTCTACGTCCAAGGAATTCATGTTTCTCTCATTTTTTCATCACCAAATTAACAGTAGAGTAAAATAAAAGACAAATGTATTTCTATCATAAAATTATGAAAATACAGCTCTTATTATGTACATAAGCACATAAACAGATCTGCCACATATTCTGCCACATTCTTGTCTACATTATATATTTATAAAAGTAAAATAATGAGACTTAAGAGGAAGGAAAGTGAAAGGAAGTGAAAGAAGTGAAGGGAGCAAATAGCATCCAGCTGAAAATTTCTCAATATAAAATGATAGCAAATAAGATCTGCTTGACAAATTTAATGCAAAACTTTATAAATTATTATGTAAAAACATTATCCCCCCCTAAACTATTGCTATGAAACCAACTTAATACTTTTGGAATTGACATGTAAGACAGAATCACAAAAAAAAGTAAAGTATTTAACAACATCACTAAATAAGGTATTTCCGAATTTTTCCACATCTTCTAACATAAGAGTCAGCCCTTTATATTCATTGGTATAAGCTCTTTTATAAAATAAAACCCTCTTTAATTAGTCTATGTTAAATTAATTAGAAGTCTGCAAATAGTAATTTTAATTTTCATAGATACTGCTTAGTGCAGGCATCCCCCCCAAATTAAACATTACATAATTTATTCATTTTGCAGGATTCATAAAGTGAAAAAAAACAACTAAAAATAGCTACTACTTTAGGAGAAGAGACCACAGTAAATACAGCATTAATTTTTATTAACTATTTAATCTATTTTAATCTACTAACTCTGTGAACTTCATAAAAAAGAAAACTTTATTTTCCCTAATATCTTTGAGATACATGGTAAACGCAATTTTAAGTACTGATATTACTGGGTTCTGAAGAATAACAATGAATTGCCTATTTCCAATTACTACAGAAATAAGCCTTTGATAAATCACTTAAGTAAATAAAAATGAAATCTACTTTTATTAGAATTTTAGTTTTCTCTTGAACAATATAAAAAAACCAAAATATTTACAATTTACAACAGTAACACTGCAAAAAATAATTTCATGAAAGTAAATAAACTAAAATCCAAATGACTTCCTATATGGTATATTAAAAACAACTTTTACAGTCTAATCATGCAAGGTTATATATGGAATACATATATAAAATGAGAAATTTTTTTTCGATGCCATAAATAAGTGCACTTGCTACTATGGTTACCAAAATAGTGTAAGAATAAAAGATAAATAAGCTGCCTCTGCAAGAACATTTATTTATTCATAGTACATCTGTTTCAGAAATTAAAGTGGCTTTGGTTTCAAAAAGTTTGAATTTTGTTTTCAAAATTATTAAATGTTTGTATTAATAAATAGAAAATTCACTAATAAATACACATTTGGTACTCACTTGACCCAAACGTACCGAATAGCAATGCCTCACCAAGTTATTACCATTTAAATGACTTTGGAAACAAGACCTCTGCTCCCTATTTGGATTACACTGATAAATTTATGACCTTACTGTGAGCATATTAGTATCTACATAACTTTGGCTAAAAAATGTTTTACGATCTATATACGGTTAAATAATTCGTTTATAATCAAGGGTTCAGGGCCATCCTCACAACATGCAAATTATTTTTCCTTTGTCAGATGTAGAATTTTACAATTATTTGGCCAACCAATTACTAATCAGATGACTTCTTTACAAACGAAGTTTTAGTCCACATTACTGAACTAGCATGAACTCTCCAACTAGTCCAACTAACAGACAAGCTCTGTAACTACCCACACTGCACAGAGTACTGGCATATCTCTAACGCTCAGACCTGTGTTCAATCTATTTCCTTCTTCAGGAGACTGCCAACTTTAACAATAGAGTGAACGATATAACATCAACACACAGTGGTGCGTACTCGCCACATATTCTGAGTCACAGCAGATATATTCGGTCAATTCCTTTACAGATTTTTGACAGTCTGAACCACGAAGCTTGTGTCTGTCCTTGGTGCTGAAATGTACTGTTTTTCTGCGCTCGCACTGAAAACCTGTCACCTGACCACAATTTGAGAGGATTAAAAAGACTTCTTAATTGGGAGAGTCTGAAGATGGGAGGTTTAAAAAAGGAAATTATAAGTTTCTGGACAGAGAATGCTAACTAGTTAGTGTGTGGTGGGGGGAGGGGGTTGCTAGAAACATCCAGAGGGCATTTTCCCTTCGGTGCCAGGAGACCCAGGAAATCGGACTGCGGCAAAGATCGGAAACGCTTGGTCGGGGCAGGAGCCTCGGGCGGGAACGCCAGGCGAGCAAAGGCTGCGAGGGGCGCCGCGGTTGCGGACGACGACCACTTTCCGCACCAAGGAGCGAGCCCCGGGGTCCTTTTGTTTCTGGGCTAAGGGCAGGGCGGGTGGGCGGAGGGGAGTCCGCACCTACATTTATTTGCACAGGGGGGACAACAAAAGACCCCGGCGCCCGGGCGGACGGCGTCGGCAGAGCCAGAGCTGCCCCGGCGTCTCGGCGCGGGCTCCGTCCCTCTCCTCACCGTCCCGGCCGCTCTTACCGTCCCGGTCGCACAGCTGAATGGCCTCCAGGCTGAGGTTTTTGATCACCTCCTCACAGGGACTGGTGGGGCTGTTGAGGGCATGATCCAGTCGCGGCACCTCCATTTTTCCAACCCCTTTTTCAAGCCCGCCTGCTTCGTATCCTGCCTCTCTCGGCGGGCCGGGTGGGCAAGAAGGGCGGCAAAGGGAGGAGGAGTGGCGGAGGGAAGGGAGGGCGCCTGGGACGCGGCGCTGAGGGGCCGAGGTTAAGCCGCGGGGCCGGAGAGCCGCGGCCGAAGGGACGGCCGTGGCAGCAGCTCCAGGGAGTGTGCGGCTCTGAGAGACCGAGCGAGACCCGGCGCGAGGGCGGGAGGCGCGCGCTCCCGGCGGGGAGGGGACGCTGCGCGCGGGGAACGTGAGGGAAAAGGCGCGCACGCGCGCGGGAGGACGCGCCCACCTGCTGGCTCGCGGCGACCCCTCCCCCGCCTTCCTGCGCGCGCACAGGCCTCCGCCTGCCCTCTAGCCACCGCCGAGGCAAACTCGCGCGTGAGGCGTCGGACGACCGAGCGCGCGGCAACGGCGGGCGCCAGGGAGGCTACGTGCGCCGCGCGCGCGCCTCACCCTCTCTCCTGGTGATGGCGATTTGGCGTTCTCTTTCTGTTCAGTGTCAGGCGGAGCCTGAGTTGTCACTGAGGCGTCTGCACTGGGAGGCAAAGGCGAGCAGGTTGGTTGGTCATCAGGGATTGAAAACGGAAAGTAAGGGCCCAGGCTCTCTATCCCGCTGTTGCTGCCTTCCCCTCTCAAGGTCCCAGGCTGTTCGCTGCCTGCACCCTGCTGGCTCAGCCTGAGCGGGTTACCTGAAGAGTGGTGGGGTTTGGGGACAGCATTTTGGCCACCCTAAAGGAGGGGCAAACATGGAAACTCATTACCGCCAGAAAGGTGAGGGAATGAGAAGATGCCAGCTAGCCTGCCTTTAAAAAGGCAGCAGACACGCTTTGAGGCCAACAGCCATTTAGCCTGCCTTCTCAGTGTAGCTTTCCTTCATTCATGCATTCAGCAAATAACTATCAAATGCTCCCCCTGTGCCAGACATTGTTCTGAGTGCTAAGGAAGGGAGGATAAACAACACCTGCTCTCATGGATTTGGAAGGAATCTTTGCTGCAATAGAAAATGAAGATTGATTTGTGCTTCCTCAAGCTACCCTAAACTTGTGTCCTCATTGCTTTTAATGACACTTAAGATGCTGCAGTGCACTTAGTGGATGTGCAGATGTTTTAAAAATAATATAGATAGACGTCACAGCCTTTTGACATGTGTTCGCATTTGCTTCTTTGAAATAGTTTTTAGTTTTGTTGCTATCTCAGGACCAAAAATAGTGCCCCCTCCCCTTTTCTTAGTGCGTGTGCTTGCTGTAAATTAATTTAAGTTCCTTTTTATTGATTTTCCAATTTCAAACATAAATGCTAACCAATAAGCAACAATTTACATATAGATTGCTATATGCTACCCTTTC
The DNA here is from genome assembly GCA_004363605.1 of Indri indri. Lineage (NCBI taxonomy): Eukaryota > Metazoa > Chordata > Mammalia > Primates > Indriidae > Indri > Indri indri. The sequence continues at coordinate 36,263 of RJWJ010005682.1, read as the reverse complement.
TAGTCACATCCATTTAGCCATAACATGACTAAATCTAGTTAATTGGATCCACAATAAATGGAAGGACTAGCTTAAGATAAACCTGTGCAAAAAACTTGGCACTATGGCAAGTTAATAAAAATCTGTGAAATATAATTAGGTATCTTAAAGTGAAATGCCTTCATTATGAATTTAGATATTAATGAAGATGGATCTTTTTGAAATTTGAAAGAATTCTTGTGTTAAGGTAGGGGTGTCCCCAAGAAGAAGGTAAATTATTACCTGTCAAGAGATATCACAAGAGGGTACTTATTGATGAATTTTCTGTGTACGAAAGCCTGACTCTGTAGGACTAAAAATTGATATGGTCATTGCAACCACAGTGGGTTCGTCTTTCAGAGTAGTCTCAAATTTACAAATCTTTTACTGATTTTCGAGTGAGAAATACGCATATAATTAAAACTATAAGTCACACAAATATTTATTAAGCACCTGCTATGTACAAGATACATGCTATGTGTTGGAAATTTGGAGTTCAGATCTATCAGGAAAAATAGATACTGAAAAAGTAAAAGTATGATGGGTGTTAAGAAAGAGGAATTGTGGAAGCATACACAGGGGTTATAACCTAGTCTAGATTGTCAAGAAAACTTCCAAAATATTAAGGGAATGGGAAATCATTGAAAGGCTTTCAATAGGGAATTAGCATAATCAGATTTACAGGCTAGAATATTTGTGTAAATATTCTACACAAGGGAGAATAGTTTTGAAAAAGGGAGTAGAGTTTTGAGAAATATTAATGTGACTTTCTGTGTATAAAACCTATTCAACCCAAGGCACTTTTCTGCTGAGGATTTGGATTATATACAAAATACAAAAAAAAGGTTTAATATTAATATTTGACTTTTGAAGTATAAGATTTTTTAAAACAAGTTAGGCTTCAAATCAAGGCATTGTCAAGAGATAAAATATAAAATTATTTATGGTTTAACTTATCAAGGCTAGGCCTGGTGGACAAAATGATAGTTTCTCCCATAGTGAAGACATTATATCCTAGTCCACTATAAAGGCTTAGGCCAGAGATTGCTATAAGGAAGGTGGTGGTGATGAGATAGGTAAAGTAGAAGAAAATCCTGTTGTCTTTGGCTCAGAGAGTTAGGAAAAAGGGGTAGAAGAGCTCAAGAAAGGCAACCAAAAACATTTCTACTCACTCCCACCTTGAGGATGGAGTTAAGGAGGTGCGCTTTAGTAATATTCAGATGGTATGGGAAAACTCAAGGACAGAGAAATTTCTTTCCCAGTTCTCAGATCTCTGGGAGGATATCTCCTGTTCTGGCTGAGCAGGGACCACATTCAAGTAACCTTGAAAAGAGCATCAAAATTAGGCAGAGACAGGATAGTAGTTTACTTCCCAGAACTGATGAAAGTTTCTGTATACTCAGAAAGTAGCGACGTTGAGGGCCAGCAGACCTGCCATGAAGCAAGATGTTAAAAGAGCAAGGTGATCCTTTAGCAAAGACTGCAGGGTGGACTTTGTAGACCAGGAATGTCTAAAGTGCCAAAGGGATGAGATGTGTCAGTCAGGGCTACAGACTATGAGTTTCTCTGGCTACCAGCTTCAAGTGAAACACCAGAAGCAGCTAGGCATACAATGATGTCACCTTAGAGACCAGAGAAGGCAGAAGGCACAATTCAAACCCAGTGACCCTTTATCCCATGCCTCAAGGTAATGGAAACTCTCTTCTGGTATTCTCAGACACCATCTAAAACAGGATGTGGGGGAAAAGTTGGAAATCTTAGAGACTGAGGATCTTAACATAATGAAGCTGAACTTTACAAAAGGAACTCATTAAAATACTGATTGAACCCAGGTTCCTGGATTAGGGTAAAAACACATCATTTCCCCTCCCGTTTCTCAGTGAATGAGATTTCATGAGGGTGACCAGATCAGTTTTAGATAAAATGAAAATTCTACCTTTTCTTTTTATACTAAAGTTTCAGTATGAGTAATTACAATCACCATACACTTACATCACTTAATAGTTAGCTTGAGGTGTCCACTATTACAGTCAAAATCCTACCAGTCATTCAAGCCCCAACTCTAATGGTACATTCCATATAAAAATGATTCCCTCTGCCATAATCCTTTTTGTTTTATTTCCATGAGGCTTTATTTATAGTTCTCTTAGACATAATCACATTGAGATTTATAAGTTACTAGTATACATGAAAAATCAGACTCAAATTTGAGAAGGACCTTTAATGTATTCTAATTAAATACCTTATTCAGTGTTGAAGCCATTAACAAGAAGTTATTTATCTCCTAATAAATAGCAAATTAAAATCCTCACAAAGTAATCCAAATTCTTCCTCATTCTGTGCCCAAACATGCCTCCTATAAGAGCAATACAAAGGCCTTAATTTTCCCCTGTGTTGATAATGCACAATAATGATAATCCTCCTGTTGTCCATATATATTCAAATCTCTGGCTAGTACTCCTAGTTCTTTCAAACATTTGTGATATCACATTGTTTTGACTGTCTCTATCACTGTGGACACTGTCCTCTGGATAGCTCCAATTTTTCTAAGAATCAATAAGCAAACACACCAGGTGTGGAAATAAGAATATAAAGGAAAACACATGATATAGCCATCTTTGCTCTGTGTGCTAGACATCTTGTAATGCAGCCCAGGAACACATTAATTTTTTTGACAGTAACACCACTCAGCTCACAATCCTAAGCTTACAAGCACATATAAACCTATACCTCTTTCCTGAACATTTATTTCTCATGTGATATTGTAGATTTTAAGCACATGTTATTCACACAGAGAAAATAGTACAGTTTGCTGAATTTTTTGATTGAACTTCAGTAGTTTGAATGTGTTTAGTTGTTGCAACTAGCCTAGGATTTTATTAAAAGCAAAGAAAAAGCAGGCTACAAAGTCCTCTTGGTAGGCTAGTGCAGAGGCCTATCTTTTATGATCCACAGGCCCAGGCACAACCCAGGTTTTTATGGCTAGACAGAGGACAAAGAGTAAGAACCAAAACCATAGATAGAAAGAAACTCCACAAAATGCATAATAAACAAAAGGCTGCATTTTATTTCCTCTTGTAACACTACCATAACATTTCCTAAACTCTTATTATAAATGGAAGGGTAAAAGAAGACTCATGATTGACAGAAACAAAGTTGAAAGCAATTCAGATATTCCAGATTATTTGTCCTGACTCAGGTCAGGTAGTGTCTGGACTTGTGAAGATCAAGTGACATAATACATATGAAAGTATTATATGAACTATAAGGTACCTCAAAAAGTTAGGGTATTATTATAGGGCACCAAGAATTCCATTAAGAAAGGATATCTAATCAGTTTTACAAATTTATGGAAATATTTTAATAACTATTTGAAGACGTTGACATCTTTCATATTTAGAAAATCTTTATGGTTTAGTGTGTTGGGGCTTTTACAACACAAAGATAGTTTAACATATGCAAATCAATAAATGTGATACACCACATTAACCTAATGAGGGACAAAAACCATATGATCATCTCACTAGATGCAGAAAAGGCATTCAACAATATTCAACAATATGCAACATCTTTTCATGATAAAAACTCTGAACAAATTAGTTGTTGAAGGAAGGTACCTCAACATGATAAAGGACATATGTGGCAAGCCCACAGGTAACATCGTACTCAACAATGAAAAGTTGAAAGCTTTTTCTTTAAGATCAGGAATATGATAAAGATGCCCATTCTCACCACTATTCAACATAGTATAGGAAACCCTAGCCAGAGCAATTAGGCAAGAAAATGAAAAAAAGGCATTCAAATAGGAAAGGAAGAAGTTAAACTCTCTGTTTGCAGATGACATGATTTTATATATAGAAAACCCTAAAGACTCCACCAAAAAAAACCTCTCAGGGCTAATAAATTCAATAAACTTGCAGGATACCAAGTCGGCATACAAAATTAATTGTTTCTATACGGTAACAAAAAAACAGCAAACAATCCAAAAAGTCAAGAAAGCAATCCCATTTACAATAGCATCAAAATGAATAAAACACTCAGGAATAAATTTAACTTATGAGGCAAAAGATCTGTACAATGAAAACTATAAAACATTGATGAAGTAAATTGTAGAAAACACAAATGGAAAGGCTTCCCGTGTTCATGGATTGGAAAGATTAATAGTGTTAAAATGTCCACACTACCCAAAGCAATCTAAAGATTTAATGCAATCCCTATCAAAATTCCAATGGTGTTTTTCACAGAAATAGAAAAGACAATCTTAAAACTCATATGAAACCACAAAAGACTGAGGAGCTAAAGCGATCTTGAGCAAGAAGAACTAAGCTGGAGACATTGCATGTAGGAATGGGCCTAGAAGAAAGGATGGATGGAAAGAACGTGAACAAGGTGAATGAAGGGTCAGGCAAAAATGCTTGCCCAAAGCTGCTTGTTTGCAGAGTGCAAAGGTCAGCTGAAAACAGCTGACCTGTAGGGAAGTTGTTAAAGAAATTAACAAATGGCCCTGACCCTTTGCACATGTTCTTTGGAAATAAATATGGGGAGGAACTTAGCTGAGGAGGCCGTTTTCTCCTTCCAACTTTGGCCTCTTCTCTTCTCTCGAAACGCTATGTGTTTTGAGTAATTATTTGTTCCTTTGCTACCGAGCTCAGGAGCGAAAAAGTCGCCACAACAAGAGGTGACCCCAAAAGTGATTCAGGAATCTGCAAATCTAGCGAGCGTTTTTGTCATCCAGACTACGAGGGGAATCATCCCCGACGGATCTGCCAATTGATGACTACCCAACGCCATTATGAAGAGACACTGGCTGAAGCTTGCATCTCTCTTTCTCCTACTCACACTCCATCTCTAATTTTAAATATACAAAAAGGGGGACATGTAGGGGCTGGGCCTAGAAGAAAGGATGGTTGGAAAGAACCTGAGCAAGGTGAATGAAGGGTCAGGTGAAAACGCCTGCCCAAAGCCTCTTGTTTGCTGAATGCAAAGGTCAGCTGAAAACAGCCGACCTATATGGAAGTTGCTAAAGAAATTAACAAATGGCCCTGACCCTTTGCACATGTCCTTGGAAATAAATATGGGGAGGAACTTAGCTGAGGAGGCCATTTTCTCCTTTAGATTTTGGTCTGTCCCTTTCTCCCTAAACACTATGTTTTCGAGTAATTATTCATTCCTTCACTACCCAGCTCAGGAGCAAAAAAGTAGCCATGACAATCACACTTCCATTTCAAACTATATTATAAAGCTAAGCTATAGTAATCAGAACAGTGTGGTACTGGCATTAAACAGACACATAGACCAATGGAACAGAATAGAGAGCCCAGAAATAAATCCACACATTTACTGTCAATTGATTTTTGACAAAGGTGCCAAGAACACACAATGGGGAAAAGACCACCTCTTCAATAAATGGTCTTGGAACAACTGAATATCTATGTGCAGAAAGATGAAATTAGACCTTTATCTCATACCATATGAAAAATTAACTCAATGGATTAAAAGACTTAAATGTAAGACCTGAAACTGTAAAACTACTAGGAGAAAACATGAGGGGAAAGCTCTATGATATTGGGTCGAGGCAGTGATTTTTTGGATATGAACCCAAAGGTAAAGGCAACAAAAGCAAAAATAGACAAATGGGATTACATCAAACTAAAAAGCTTCTGCACAGCCAAGGAAGCAATCAACAGAGTGAACAGACAACATATGGAATGGGAGAAAAGTTTTGCAAACCGTATATCTGATAAGGGGTTAATATCCAAAATACATAAGGAATACAAAGAACTCAAAGTAAGAAAACAAATAACCCAATTGAAAATGAGCAAAGAATCTGAATAAACATTTCTCAAGACATATAATTGGTCAACAAATATATGAAAAAAGTGCTCAAAATCACTAATCATCAGAGAAATACAAATTAAAACCACAATGAGATATCACCTCATACCTATTAAAAGGGCTATTATCAATAAGACAAAAAATAATGAGTATTGGGGAGGATATAGAGAAAAGGAGACCCTCGCACATTGTTGGTGGGAATGTAAATTAGTAAAGTCATTACAGAAAACAGCATAAGGGTTCCTCAAAAAACTAAAAATATTATAGAACTATCATATGATTCAGCAATCCCTCTGTTGGGTATATACCCAAAGGAATGAAATCAGTACCTTGTAGAGATATCTGCACTCCCATGTTCATTGCAGCGTTATTCACAATAGCCAAGATACAGAAACAACCTAAGTATTGATGCATGAATGGATAAGGAAAATGTGGTGCGGTGTGTGTGTATGTGTGTGTGTGTGTGTGTGTGTGTGTGTGTGTGTGTGTATAACAGACTATTATTCAGCCTTAAAAAAGGAGATACTGTCATTTGCAACAACATGGATGAATCTTGAGGACATTGTGCCAAGTGAAATAAGCCAGACACAGAAAGAAAAATACTGCATGATCTCACTTATATTTGGAGTCTAAAAAGAAGTCAAACTCACAGTAGCAGAGTGGTTACCAGGAGCTGAAAAGGGGAGGTATTGGTCAAAGAGCATAAACCTTCAGCTATAACGTGAATGAGTAGTGGAGACCTAATGTTTAGCATGGTGACTGTAGTTTGTAACAATGTATTGTATACTTAAAATTAGCTGAGAGAGTAGATCTCAAATGTTCTCACCCCCCACTCCCACACACAAATGGTAACTATGTGAGGTGATGGGTATGTTAATTAGCTTGTTTGTGGGTAATCATTTCACAATGTATGCATATATCGAAACATCACATTGTAAATCTTAAATATATGCAATTTTTATTTGTCAGTCATACCTCAATAGAGCTGGAAAAATATACAAAATTTTTTTTAAAATGATCTCACCCTCTCTTTCCTGAGGGGGAAAAAATGAAGGCAGAGTGAAGTTTCTCATTTGTTTTTATCTTTAGCTCAGTAGGTTCTGGTAAAACATGCCACTTCTTCCCTCACTTGTGCTCCCCATTCAGTGTCTGTGTATGCAAGACAGAGTTAGCTTCTTGTTTTTCTCCCTTCCAGCTTCATCAGTCTTTTTCTTTTTCTCTAATTATCTTTTCTGTCTTTACACATTGCCAGATCACTTTGATTTTTTAAATTATCTTACTTGAACCAAAAAGTTAGTGTTCAACTTTTTAATATTCTAATGTATGTAAGGAACCCATTGTAAAATACTAAGTGCTATCAAAGTGTTATTCATTGCTTCTATTTATTTTGAATCCTCATACAACTTATCACCAATCTTCAACATTCTGATTCTTACTCTTCATGTGTCGTTTGGATTTGGTTAGATTTTAATATCACCAAATGTAAAGGCCTTTTATTATCTGCATCCTCTTTTAATACTTCAGTGGTGTATTTCTGCTGAACTTCTGTAGTGCTGGACTCTACTGGGTTTCTTCCTTCTGTGTGCTTAATGTTTATCAACTCTAGCTTCCATGCTGCCCCCTTGAGTGTAGGTGTTCTTTAAAGTTCAACCTTTGACATTATGTTCTTTTCTGTTTAAAACTATTTCCTCTGAGAGTTCATGCATTCTCCTGAATTTTAATCTCTTCCTAATGTTTAAATTCTCACCTTTGTTGTCAAATTCCTATTGCAAATCCCCAACTCTAAGCAAATCTATTTCCAACTGTCTAATGGACATTTTTATTTACATTCCCATAATCATTTCTAATTAATCAATTCTTCCCCCAAACTGGTTTCCTTTTATAATTTCCCCCATTATAACTGCTAGAAGCAGTATCCTCTTAGTCACCTCATATCACCCAACTTTATGATTTTCTCTTTTCTTCTTTAAATAAAACTATCATCAAAACTATTTCAATTTTGAAATATTTCTTGGATATGTGATTTTTCCTGAATTATTAGTAGTACTACTAACATGTTAGGTTCTCCTCATTTTGGTCAGATTATTGAAATTACCACATATATTGTCTTCCTACCTCTCTTCTTTTAGTCTGCTACTACTAAGACCAACACAGTAAAACGCTTTGTTAATCAGAAGTTGCTCAATAATTCACGAGAGCTATTTATTCTTGTTCTATAGTTAATGTGAAGCTACTGAAGTTTTTAAGGAAGGTATATGACAATTACAAAGCAGTTATATGAAGATTAATCTGCCCATGTTCTATAGGCTGAATGGAACTGAGGTAGGCTGGAGTTATAGGATCAGGAGATTATTATTATTTCAGGTAGGCAATAAATTATAAGGTATTGTAGACTGGGAAAGAATAATTGGATAAGGAAAGGAAACAATGGATTTGAGAGACTGATGTAACACAATTATGTTTCTGCGATTTTTTTTTAAATCACAAAAAGAAGAGATCCTTCAATATTTTGATATTTTAAAAGATTAAATTGTTCACTCATAATACTTACCTTTATATACTATAAATATTAATACTACAGGACAGCATCATATGACCATGAAGAAAAATGTATAGTATATTCTTTCCCAATCTTTAAAATCTAATAGTTATTTTCCAATGATACAGATTATCCTTAAGAACTAAAGCTACATCTTTAAGTTGTTGGTATTGCATATTTGTGAATAAACAAAGCTAAACAAAAAATGGCTCTCAAAATAGCCTATCTTGGAATATCCTCTGCTGACACTAGTTAAAATTTGAAAACAGTTGGTGTTGGGAGGAAGAAATTTTAGGAAGGATGGAAAAGAAAGAACTTCTCTGTAGACAGAACCACTCTGATTGGGAATTTTCTTTTCTTCTCTCTGGTCCTGCCCCTGTTATTCAGTATCTATTATGGTGGAGCAGTCTCAGAATGTGTTCAAGTGCACAGCCTAGGTACCTTGTCAGAGAATCTTGGAAATAAACTATATATGGTGGTGAACAGAGTTGTAAGTATATAGCCACAATTAGTTTGCCCCAAGTTCCAGGTTGTTTTTGCTTTTGCAGATGTATCTTTCTGGTTTTGAGTTTTTCACCAGGCTAAAACTAACTCCCTTAGCTCTTTACACTACTGACAAACAGAACCTTTGAGTCTATTCCCCTTGAACACAGCTCAAAACTGCTCTGCTGAAACCCTAATTTAGTTAGTGTCCCCTTAAATATAACCACGGACATTTCCTGATTAGTCTTTCTCAAGGGTTTTTATCTCAGCAGAATTAGGGCTGTGACTTTTATAATGATGAACATATTTTAATTTCCCTAATTTCTTTCTAAGCTAAAGCAAATGCCTATAGGAACTCTAAAAGTCCTCTCATTTTTCTGAACATTTTCCACCCTCCTCAAATTGTACTGTAATATCAGTGACGTTATATAGCTCACATCTGCCATATTCTTATTGGTATAATAAGAAAGGCTAATTTAACAACCACATTTTGCTTTGGGACTTTCTCTATAATATTTGTGTAAACAAAACTACCACACTGCATTCAATTGGAGTTTAACTTTCCGGACTTCATCCAAACTAGGCTTGGTCCATGATCTATAATGAGAAAGGCTTCAGAGTGGGTAGAAGCTTATTAAAGAGATTACTCATCAATAACATCTACTGAATGATGATTTAACATTATGTATGCATGCATGTATGTATGTATGAAGTCAATGTACATTACTGAGTAGCAATTAGGTTTCGTTATGATACAAAGAGAAACACTTTCCTTGCCAGCATCACCCCCTTCCCCAAGTTATCGCTGTTTTCTTAGAATTCAGATAAATGGAGTTGCTTCTGATGAACTTTTCTTAGCAAGGAAAGACAGCCATCATAAACATTAGCTAAGTAGCTATTTATAGGAGGGGCTTCAACTAGAAAGTGACAATAATGAGGGCTATGGGGACAGAAGACTACAGTCGACCTTCTGTATCCTTGGCTTCTGAATCAGTGGATTCAACCAATAGTGGATTGAAAATATATTTTTAAAAAATGAATGGTCACATCTGTACTGAGCATGTACAGACATTTTTTCTTGTCATTATTCTCTGAACAATACAGTATAAAAACTATTTACATAGCATTTATATTAGGTATTATACGTAATCTATAGATGATTTAACCTATACAGGAGGATGTGCATATGTTACATGCAATTATTAGCTGTTTTATATCAGGGACTTGAGCATCTGTAGATTTTGGTATCTACAGGGGGGCCTGAAACCAATCCCCCATGTATACTGAGGGACAATGACATCACCATCTGCTATTCTTAATAAGGGTCCGCATTATTAGAATATATATGAGACTTTATGGTTCTAATCTGTGTTCATATTCATTGTATAATATTCATAAAGCTGTCCAATGCTATGAAGATTGGAAGATTTCTTTTACCACTGCCTTTCATATGTATGAAATTTCTTCACAATGGCTAAGCCAAATTGTATGTCAATATGTCTAGCACCTAGAAAACTATTTCCTCTTGAGGTAACCTGTTCTATTACTATCTGTAGAGAGATCTGGTCTCATTATGTGGAATCAAAAACTTCTTCCCACTCTCAATGTTTCCTTATCTTGGAGACACAGAGAACAGTTAATTCTTCTTCACATGACAGCCATATACATACATATATGTGTGTATGATTTGGTTGAGAACCCAGTGTCTCTGATTCTTTTCTCCAGACTAAATCTTTCCAAACACCGCAGCTCTATCTCAAGGATATTGTGTTCTTATTATTCTCTGAATTTTCTCAAAAATTATGTATTTTCCTCTTAAGGTAAAATGTCCAGAACTAAACACATTATAACGACGGTGGTCTGATCACAATAGAGTAGTTCTATAGCCATCTGAACTGTTTGATTACAAATAAGTACTTCTAAATAAATTACCAGTTTATTCAAATTCAAAAATGATCTTTGATTATTTGACAATGTATAGCTATTCATATTCACAAATTTATTCACAATAATTTTCATGTATTATTCCTCACAACAGCCTTCTTGAAGTTTTGTATTTCTAAACTGAAAAAAATATGTACACTTCTCATTTTTATAAATCATGAATGGTATTAAAGCTAATTATGCATAACATAAAAAATGCAATAACTGCTGCAGTGTAGTTACATTTTATGTAGTCTCTTGGTTATTCTATGATCCCTTAGACTTTTATATCAGAACTTGTAATGAAGCTTGATAAGATTTTCTATTTATGATAAGTGTTATATAACCACAAAGTATTTGTGGATTCACACATTTTGTGGGATAGATCATGGGCTAATCTTTCATGGTATAGAAGGTGTTGACAGTCCATGAAATGGAACAAAGAAAGCTTATTTCAGATATTCACAGGGCAAACCTGATAGCGTTATGCGGATTTAGTTGATGCTGCAGTAGTGATAAAGGAAATTATTTCTTTGGTCTCTCATTTGGTATTTCTCTTATTAAAGCACAGTCCTACATTGCGTTTAGTTTTTCCTCCACACAAATGTTGAACAGCTAAAAACAGTGACTTGACTATTTAAGGTATCACAAAACTGAAGAATAAAGGGCCCTTAATTAAACATAGCCAAAGAAAGGCTAATTCTACAGAGAGCTACATGGACACAGCCCACAGATAAAAGTCCTAATACTACAGGGAACAGACTGATACAAAGTTAAATTCTAAGCAATCACCTGGCAAAATTGAGCTTCAGAAACAGACCAGGCACATTTAGTTCATTTTTGCCACATATTACATTCTATTGCCCTGGTTTCTGTTCCATAGTATTTCAATGTCTTACATCCATGGATCAATCATTCTTTGCAGATCTTTTCCTTTTTTATTTCTTGTCTCATAATAGCCAAATGCCCTGTGGGTAGGGTCAGAAAAAGAGAGCAAAACCGAACAGATATGATACTCAGTAGGACCATTATAGGCCCTCACTAGTCAGCTTATCTATTTCTCTCTCTCCTAAAGGTGCCTTTATATATTGACCCCAAACTGATGTTTATTTTAGGAAATATATCAGTATGTATTCAACTAATTTGTCTGGTGTCACATAAACAAATTAAGCATATCATTTGTTTTATACTTTTAAAATACTTTTGAGTGTCTTATTGAAGTTTTTCTTAAAATGTAGCTGGTGATGACTTTGTCCCATGTCTTCATAAGAGGCTGTAAATTTACCATAGTAGATGGTACAAATGATATTTACTGGTCTCACCTTCTTATGGATGTGCCAAAACCTATGATTGATTCTTTTTTTGTTTATAAATTTTTTGGCCACCTCACCAGTAGGCTTAATTTGGATATGTTAAGTTTCTGTTTTAAGGCTTTGGTCTTCTCATTCCTAAAGCCTCAGTGCCTTTGTCAAGAAAATGGCTCCCAAATGACTTGAAAGGGTAAACTGAAACTTGTGGAATTGTTTATACATCTGATTTGTAAGGTAATTTGGAGCTTTCAGTTACACCCTAGCCCACCCCCCACACCTACCCTCCCTCAACTCTAACTACATAGAAAACAGCTAAAGCTGGTAGACTCAATGCCATTCACAATAGCAACAAAGAAAATAAAATACCTAGTAATATATTTAACTAAGGAGGTAAAAGACCTCTACAGGAAGAACACTGAGGAAGGAAATAGCAGAGGACGTAAACAGGTGGAAAACCATACCACGCTCATGGGGCGGTAGAATCAACATTATTAAAATGTCTATACTACCCAAAGTGATTTACGGATTCAAAGCAATCCTATTAAAATATCAACATCATTTTTTGCAGATCTAGAAAAAATAATTCTATGCTTCATATGGAACCAGACAAAACCCTGTATAGCAAAAGCAATCTTAAGCAAAATGAACAAACTGAGAGGCATCCATTTACCAGACTTCAAGCTATACTACAAGGCTATCATAACTAAAACATCATGGTGCTGGCACAAAAACATAGGCATAGACCAATGAAACAGAACTGAGAACCCAGATTTAAAACCATCCTCATGTAGCCATGTAACCTTTGACAAAGCAGACAAAAGCATACACTGGGGAAAACAATCCTTATTCCATAAATGGTGCTGGGAAAATTGGATAGCCACATGCAGAAGACTGAAACAGGATCCACACCTCTCACCTGTCACAAAAATCAACTCACGGTGGATAATAGACTTAAACATAAGGCATGAAACTATAAGAATTCCAGAAGAAAATGTTGGAAAAACTCTTACAGACATTGGACTAGCGAAAGAATTTATGAAGAAGACACCAAAGGCAATCACGGTCACAATAAAAATAAATAAATGGAACCTAATCAAATTAAAAAAATTAAAAAGCTTCTGTACAGCCAAGGAAACTATCATGAGAGCAAACAGACAACTTACAGAATGGGAGAAAATATTCACATGCTACATATCTTATAAAGGACGGATAACTAGAATCTATATGGAACTCAGGAAAATCAGCAAGAAAAAAATCAAACGACCCTATCAAAAAGCGGGCAAAGGACATCAACAGAAACTTTTCAAAAGAAGACAGAATAATGTCCAACAAACATATGAAAAAATTCTCAACATCTCTAATCATCAGGGAAATGCAAATCAAAATCACAGTGAGATATCACTTATCTCCAGTGAGAATGGCCTTTATCAAAAAGTCCCAAAACAATAAATGTTGGCATGGATGCAGAGCGATAGGAACACTCATACACCGCTGGTGGGACTGCAAACTAGTACCACCTCCGTGGAAAGTAATATAGAGATACCTCAAAGAGATACAAGTAGAACTATCATTTGATCCAGCAATGCCATTACTGGGCATCTACCCAAAGAAACGAAAGACATTCTATAAAAAAGACATCTGCACTGGGATGTTTATAGCAGCACAATTCACAATTGCAAAGATGTGGAAACAACCCAAGTGCCCATCAATACATGAGTGGATTAATAAAATGTGGTATATCTACTCAGCCACAAAAAACAATGGTGATCTAGCACCTCTTGTATTATCCTGGATAGAGTGGGAGCCCATTCTACTAAGTGAAGTATCACAAGAATAGAAACACAAGCACCACATGTACTCACCATCAAATTGGTATTAACCGACTTAACTGACCAACACTTACGTGCAAATATAGGAATAACATTCATTGGGTGTTGGGCAGATGGCAGTGGGGGGAAGGGGATGGGTATATACATACCTAATGGGTGCAGTGTGCACTGTCTGGGGGATGGACATGCTTGATGCTCTGACTCAGGTGGGGCAAAGGCAATGTATGTAACCTGAATATTTGTACCCTTGTAATATGCTGAAATAAAAAAAAAAGAAAACAGCTAAAGCTAAATCAACTATAAACTTTTCTTTCTTTTTCTTGTCTTTCTTTTAGTGGCCCATGGATAATGCGTACTAGGGAGGAATTTGCCATATCATTTGTTTAAAGACTAGAATCAACAAATGTAAACTCCATTGGTTTGATGAATGCAATTTAATCAAGACTTTTAGTGCTTCCTGTGTGTGAGGGATTGAGTTCTAGGACACAGAGAAGTATCAGACTTTCTTCTGAGAGTGAATTTACTCATGAAAGGATATGGTCTACTGCTATTGAGGAGAAACTAACTTCACAAAAATAATCTGCTTTTTATGATACGGCACACATCACATTACAAACCTTTTTTGGTCAGACAGAAAGCATTGACAATTTTCTGGCATAATAGTATCTAGACTAAACATATATAAACTATGACATTGTGCCTTTATCCTATCACTATTCTCTTTCATTTTGCATATTTTTGGTTTGTTTTATAATGGTACCAATTGACCTACACTTGGCATTCTATATAGCAGGCATGTGCTTGTTTATAGTATCGACTTAGAGGAGAAGGGTAAATAAAGAGGGAGAGAAGAAATAGGAAAACATTAAAGTGTTTATAAAGATATTTGTAAATATTGATGTTTCACCATTTTGCACAAAGAGCTTAGAAAAAGGCAAACTGTGGCAAATGCTGTAGGACAGGAAAAAAGCATGTGCTGTGCAAGCACTAAGAAGGGAGAAATTAATTTTAGCTAAGGGAAATTTATGTGAATAAAACACTTGTTCTGAGTGCTGTAAGTATAATAAACTAAAGTGCCATTGGGTTGCTTTTCCAGGCTCTACATTGTACTGAAAGTGCTGCTGAATCAACCATTTTAACCTGTAGAGGGATCCTCAAAAGCATTCATCTTACCCCTAAAAACATTTTTTTTTCCTTTTTCTGAAGATACGTCAGAAAAACATTGGGTTCTTTCAATGGGCAGGGAGGAGGCCTCCTCTACGTGCAATGGCCATTTAACAATGATGAATATGAGACCAGGTATATAACAACTTTAATTTCATTTGGTGTAACAAAAGTACTTGTGTACACTATAAAATTCCTCCATATTGTTTTAAAGACTAAAGTTAAGAATCATCTTTATTTCTTATTTTATATAAATGTAAGAATCATTCAGGTTGGCCTGGCAGTGCTATTGTTTGAAAATATGGGTTTCTGAATATTGATTCAACTCTGGTTGATTTTGAATGACTATGTATCATATCATCAATTTTAATTTTTAAATAATTAAAATTGTTATTTAGTATAATTTCCTTACAACATATTCCATAACTATTATATTGAAAGTATATGAGGCTAGTCTTTTATAATTATAAGCATTATATTCCTAATAATTAAAACCATAGTAATTTTTTTGTTTATAACCTCAATAATTCTCTTCTCTGCCCATGTCTTCAAATAAAACCTAGAAAAACAAACTGGACCTGTTTTATAGATGCTGCCTAACATTGACACAGCACTTGATTTCCCAAACAGATTTACAAATAGCATCATTAGTCCATATCCAGTTTGCTATACCAACAAGCACTGTAAAATAAAACCACTTTATGTAACTTTTCAATTGCCAATTTTTACCTTAGTAGGTTTTTTAAAATTGAGATATACATGCATTTGTCTGTACATGTGAGATTTCTAATAGTTTATTCTGTATAATTAAGCTTCATGCTTACAAAATATAAAAATCTTTGTATCTCAGATTAGTACATTGTGAAATTATAGTCATCTTTCTTACTTTTTTTTTTTTTTTTTTTTTTTCAGAAATGGGGTCTCACTATGTCGCTTAGGCTGAAGTGCAGTGGCAATTCCCAAGCATGAATATAGCTCACTACAGCCTCAAATTGTTGGGCTCAAGTGATCCTCCTGCCTCAGCCTCCCAGGTAGCTGGGACTATAGGCACGTGCCACTGTGCCAGGCTAAAATTGTAAAGTTATCTTTTATAGTAATTCATATACAATTACCAGGACCATTCATTCTTTTCTTTTACCATTATGACTTCTGAACTTTTGCTAGGCATATACCGTCAAGACATAACTCACGCTTTTTCTTTGACCCCAGTGTGAAATTATAGTTTGGAAAAGATAAAAAATACAAGTAAATATTTCTAGTATGTTAATGATTTTTTCCTAGTTACAAAATACCTGAACAATGATAATTATTAAGCTCACTTAGGTTTATTCTATCATATGCTGATTATAACTTCAGGCATATGGAATTGTAGGTGACAGAGAAATGTATTTTCATAAGATCTTTTTTAACTTATGTTTCTGTATATGTTAATATCCATGGCTTTCAAAGTTGAAGTGAGAGATCCTTTTCTTTATCCTGGGCCTGGGCTGCTGATGCTCTCCTCAAACTGTGTCCTTACTTGTACCAAAGTGACACACAAATCCTGGAGAAATAAAGTACTATCTTAAGCAATGACAACTAGTATGAATAAACTTTCTGTGTTAATGGATTAGCTTTTAAAAACTGACTTAAATGGAAATGGCTTGTGTATCATAAAATGATGAGCAACATTTATTGACAATCAATAGGCATTTCTTCTAAGTACTTTACATATATTAACTCATTTAATGCTCATAACAACCCTATGAAGCAGATACTACTTTTATCCGTATTTTACAGATGAGGAAAATGAGCACAGAGAGTTTCAATACTTGCTCAAAGTCACAGAGCTTGAATTTGAACTGAAACAGTTTGGCTTCAGGCATAGTCCTTACCTTTACATTCTACAAAAAGGAAAAAAAAAACATGTATTCCAATATTCCATATGTGTATATATGTATACATATATATGAGAGAGAATTTATATGTATATGTTCAAATTCAGTGTTTTCGTTTCTTAGTAAGAAAGAAATACTGGGTATAGTTTCACAACTTACTACTATAGTTAAAATTTTTACAAAGAAGAATCACTTTATATTTTCTTTACTGAGGAAATATAAACACCAATACATAGTCATTTTCAATTATTTTCAGTATTATATAATTTCTGGAGTCATGCAGGCTGTTGGTAATTATTTATTTATTTATTTATTTATTTTTGGACTGTGACAGTGATGTGAGACTAGGGACTTGGGGGATGGCTCAAAGCTTAGAAAGATTAGCATTTCCTGCATCTCCAACTTCATCAGTCTTAGGGTTACATGAAATACATTTATTTCTATTTGAAATAGAATGAATTTCTGTTTTCTTATATAAAGCAAAGACACCCCTACACCCAAATCCTTTGAGTGATAGAAGGAACTCCCCATGTGATCTGATTCTAGGTAAACCTAACTTACAGTTTTGACTGTCTACAGACAAAAATTAATAGTTACTGTAACCCAATGCTGCCTCTGGGATTGCCTACAGTAGATTTGCTAAAAATACAAAATGAATGGGAATTAAAATACCCTTAAAAATAACAAATTGGAATCTTCAGACTCACAAGTAATTTCTTTGATGATGGTTACTTAATTATTATTCTTATTGTACCTGCTAAAGAAATGATGAGCCATCTATCTTTAGAACAATTAATTTGGGGCTATTTGCATACATAAAAGATAACTAAGGAAAAGAAAACAAAACAGCAACCTGATCATTATGCCTATATTATTTTCTTTGATGCAAAATGGAAATGTAACTTGATTACATAATCACTTGGAATTTTCTGTACATAGGAGAAGCATTAAACTGAAAGTTGTGAAATGCATGTAGTGGTATACTGCTAAACTGACATGAAAAGGCCTAATTTGTAGTGTTTGCCAGTTTTTGTGGTTTAAATACTCCCAATATGGGCTGATTTTAAGCTGTCAGTGGTTTAACAACTGACTTGAAAAAACTCCTGAAAATCGAGTAATCAGCTCTCACACACAACTGAATTTATGATTCTGTGACTTAGTTACACAGTCTCAATGATGATGAATGCAGTAGAGGGATAGCACTAATAGCCCCACTTCTTCATACCTTATATATCCACATCCTGTGCCATGTAACCTGGTAATATTGCTCAGTGATTTTCTGGACCCAGCCAAGTGACTTGCTTTGGGATGTTGGGATGTTAGCAGGCATGACACCAGTGGAAGGTTGAAAAAGACCTTCCATATTTTTACTCTTTCTCTTGAACTTCTGCCACTGCTATGAGAACATACCTGGGAAAGCAGAGCCAAATTGCCCCTGTCACTGCAGCTAATACTACCCTAAATCATCTGACAGCCACCAATCCCAAGACATGTGAGTGAGAACAGCCAGGATCACCAAATCTGTCTACTTGACCCACTGCTGAGTGCAGATGCATAAGCAAGTCCAGCTAAAGTCAGCCAAGCCCAGCCCAAGTAGGGTGAGCTACACAAGCATGTGAGATAAATACATTTTAAAAAATTATATTCATTGACGTTTTGTGGGTTTTTGTTATACAAGATTATTTTTTCAATAGATAACTGATGCAATGATGTTATTATTTGGAAACTTTAATTAGGGTGAAAAGAATTTATACAAGAGGCAATGTGGTTTGTGTGTATGCTGTAGAGTTAG
This sequence comes from Indri indri, assembly GCA_004363605.1. Taxonomy (NCBI): domain Eukaryota; kingdom Metazoa; phylum Chordata; class Mammalia; order Primates; family Indriidae; genus Indri; species Indri indri. The sequence continues at coordinate 17,493 of RJWJ010005682.1, read as the reverse complement.
TCAAGTGTCAGTTTGAATCTGAGATTGGATGGCCCTCAGAAATTTATTTAACTTCTCTGTGCCTCAGTTTTCTCATTTTTAAATTGTAGATGACTAGCCTTGCAGGGTTATTGTACAAATTAAGCACATACGTATGTGTATATGTATACGTATATGTGTGTGATGTGTGTGTGTGTGTGTGTGTGTGTGTGTGTGTATATATATACATATGATTAAGAATACAGATCTGGAATCAGACAACCTGGAGTTGATTCCTAGCTGCAGCATTTTAACATTTGAAAGCACTTAGAATTATATGTTTTTCATTTATAGCACACATTGTAAGAGCTATCTGCACTATAATTTGGTAAATAAAATAAAGCTCCTGGCACATAATATGTATTCATTAAATGGCAAGTATCATGTAATATAGTTGCTTGTTTACTAAGGAAAAATGAACTTGATATTCTGGTAAAATTAGCTAAACTAATTAGTTATAATATTTTTTAATGCTTGCAGAGATTATCTGGGAGGGGAACAGAGTGACCAGGCAAAGTTAAGTCAATGCTTGTAGGAGCCCCTTTGATCTCCAGAAAACAGGCCCATCAAATCATTACTCTAACAGCTTCCAAGAAGAACCTTAATTTCAACTTGAGACCCACAAGTATAAATGGGGCATTGTTTAAGTTTCTATCAGGGATATGATAGTTTTGCTTTCCTATTTAGCATGTTCATGCAAGCTAGTTTTTTTTGCTAGGGGATAAACTGAAGGAATTGAGAAATGTCTGTCATTACCCCAGCTTATATGTCAGAATAAAGGCTTCTTAGATAATATGAAAAAAAAAAAAATCAGGAAGCAGGTCAGAAAGAAAAAAGATTCAAGAAGATAAAAGGCAATCAAAACCAGTGCCAAGAGGCTAACATGGAATGGTACTTCCTACTGAGTAGAAAGAGGAGGAGAATATCAGTACAGTTCATTGTGAATCTGTGTATTCTGAAACTGACTCAACATCCCTTGCTACACAGACTACGAAGAGGAGACCATGGGCTGTAACAGGTACTTGCAATCAAGTTACCACTTCTTGGAGGAAGAGGAAAATGGAGTAGGACTGTAGCCCCTCAGAAGTGGAGTGTGGTGGTAGGCATACATAGGTCTGAAGTTGAATTGCCATTTGGAATGTGTGCTCTCTTCCTGGACTAAGCACCTATGATACATCAGCAAGTTTGCTTGTCAAGATACACAAAAGCTACCAACTTCTCCATAGAGACAGAGGAGGAGAGGGAGCCAAAAGAAACCTGGAACATAGTTTTAATGACTTAGAGGTTTGGTAAGGAAATTGGAAGTCTAAAGGGGGCGCAGATGGATTTAGATCTCAAGTTGAAGGTTGTAACTTTGGCACACAAAGCAGGATACAAAAGTGAAAACTGTCTATGCAGATGGTATTAGAAAATAGAGTTATATTTTTATGGTGGTTTTTTAATGCTAGAATGATAGATTCTTGCTAAAGCATGGAATAGTGAGCAATGAAAGACCAAGAAGGGCATGCATTAAAAAAAAAAAAAAGAATTAGTCTAATTAAATTAGATTATATTTGAGGAAGAAATGTATGAAGGAAAAACTATAAAATCAGACACTTTAGAAAATATCAAAGCAAAACAATCATTGCATCTCTGGTAATTCTTAAGAGAAAATAGCAGAGATGATAATCAAGAACAAAGCTAGTTCAGCATGTTAACATGTTGCCTGACATAATAGGTGCTCAGTAACTATTTATAGATTGGATAAATGTATATACAGGGCTACAGAAAACCTCTAAAATACTACCTATTTTTTTAAAGGCCTATAAAAAAGTAAACTTAAAATTTAAACTAACAAAGGAAAAACAGTCTTATAAACACCAAGATTTGATGAATTGAGTTTATAACTGGAAAATAAAATGGAAATTGTTGGGAAAGCAATCTGCCATGGGCCCTGAGGGTTCCTGCATTTTCTTGCTTGGTTTGCCAAGAATACAAGATGCTGACCTCATTTTGCCTAGGCCATACCTTAGTATTGTGTTTGCAGCCAGCAGCCTTGAGGGATGGGGTGATGTCTTTCCCCCAAAAGTAGCAGATTTACTTCTCCCTACTATGAAAGTTCAGTGTTTCTCTTTTCAGTGCAGCCCACTGCTTATGAAGGCATTCCTTTAGACCCACTTGCGTTATCCTTGTGGGACTTACAAGGGCATGCGGAACCAAAGCAAACCAGCAGGAAGTCCTTAAATAATAAAGTCCTTTGTTTCTGATCCAGGAATCTTGAACTTTTTGCCAACATCTATGGACAGTAACAGATTAGTTTATTAGCTTGTAAGTAGGGTGATATCTCAGACCTTTTATACTTTTTGACAGTAATGGTGGGATATATCTTGAACGTAAGAAATAGTTCTAATTGCAGAACGGAATGGTGTGTGTCACAAGAAGTTACTGAACATAATGCCTGAGTAATTTTGCTCAATGTAGTCCTGAAAGCTATTGATAAATTAAATGAGTAAGGGTATTTCAAATTTTACTGGTGCCCTTTTGCTGTATGAAATTCTACTGAAACTCTGTCTTTGGTGATTTATATTTTTCAGTGCCATCTTGCTAAATTATAACCAACTCTGCCTGTTCTGTCTGGGTAAAAGAGAGTTTTAAAATCTAGTTCCTGGTTTTATAGTCTTTAGTCAAACTCTAAAAAAAAATTACAGTGCCCTTAATCACTTATTTAAAATAAAATTCAAATCATGAGTCAAATAAATTATGATATTAATAAACTATAGAATGATGGGGTAACACAATATAGTAAGTGAAAAGGCAGGCTACAAAATTGTATATAACATTGACTTCAAAATTTAAAAATATCTATTTATCTATTGACATAACATAGCCTGAGATGACTTGTGAACACAAAAATATTCACAGTAGTGGTATTAAGGGTAGATTTAATGCCTTCTTTGTATTTTTCAAATTTCTACAATAAACATGTGTCAGTTTTATAGCCATGAAAGTTCTTAAAAATATTAAATCATTATAATTCACATTCACAGCTCACTTCTAGTTAGTGTGCAGGACATACGGCAAGTAAAATAAAAAGAAGCTTTAGATTTATATTTGTATACTTATTTTATCTTCGCATTTATTATTTTATATATCTAGTTTGTCCTTTCTGATGCATATGTTTTGTAAATAACTGAGGAAGAAGAGGTAGGTAGGTTGTAAATAAATAATTGAAAATTTCTCTTTTTGGAAATCTATGAATTTTTAAATTAAAGCCCAGAAAAAAAAAAAACACTATGTAGAAGATAAAAAACAAAAGAGAAATTTTTCATTATGAGAAAATTAGTGTAGAGGTTAAGCACTATTACAGGTTGAATTGTGTCTCTCCCAAATTCCCAAGAAGTCTTAACCCCCAGTATCTCAGAATGTGACCTTATTTGGAAATAGGGTCTTCGCAGATACAGTCACGTTAAGATGAGGTCATTAGAATGTGTACTAGTCCAACGTGATTGGTGTTCTTATAAAAAGCGGAAGTTTGGACACTGAGTCAGACATACACAAAGAATGCCATATGAACATAGTTTATAATGTGTGGCTAGGACTCCCTGAGATGGGGTTGTATGGGGAGAAATACAATCAGGAGAAATTGTGTCACAGAAACCATAGAAAGAGTGTTTCAAGAAATAAGTTGTGATCAAGATCATCAAATGATGGGAAATCATAGAGATACTGTTAAATAGGGAAAAGGTACTTTTATGCTTTGGAGGCAGAGAAAGTTGGGTTTAAGTGTTATCGCTACCTCTTGCTATGTGTGTCAGCTATGAAAGTCATGTTAACCTCACTAAACCTCATTTTTCTCACCTGTAAAGAAGTGGTAATATGTATTCTTCTTCAGTTTGGTTGTAATTATGAGCAACCACACTCAAACACACACACACACACACACACACACACACACACAATAAAAGGCTTAGCAAAAAGTAGTTGCTCAGTAAACAGCAGCTGTTTTTACTGCTATAAGACAATACAGAAAGGAATAGGATAGACTACTAGCTAAAAAAAAAAAAGAAATGGCAAAAACCATAAAGGATATGATTTCTATTCTTTTTCTTCTTCTTTTTTGCTTATTTATTTAGTTATTTCATTTCAAAGTATTACAGGGATACAAATCTTTTTGGTTGCATGGATTGCTTCTATAATGCTTGAATTGTGGTTATAAGTATGTCCATCACCCAGAGACTGTTCATTGTACCCACTAGGTAGGGTTTCACCCATCCTGTTCTCCTCCCTCCCCTCTGCTTTATTTCTGTTGAGTTTTACTTCCACCTCTGCACATGTGTGCTCATCACTTAGTTCTGATTTAACAGTGAGTACATGTGGTGTTTCTTTATATACTAGGATAATGGTCTCCAGTTCCTTCCAGATTGTCGCAAAAGCCATTAAGCCATCTTTCTTCATGGCTGAGTAGTATTCCATGGTATACATATACCACGTTTTGTTAATCCATTCATGAATTGATGGGCATTTGGGTCGATTCCACATCTTTGCAATTGTGAATTGTGCTGCAATAAACATTCAAGTACAGGTGTCTTTTTGATAAAATGACTTATTTTCCATTGGATAAATACCCAGTAGTGGGATTTCTGGATCAAACGGTAGATCAAATTTAGTTCTTTGAGGAATCTCCATATTGTTTTCCATAGAGGTTGTACTAATTTGCAGTCCCACCAACAGTATGTATGTGTTCCTTTCTCTCTGCATCCACGCAAGCATCTGTTGTTTTTGGACTTTTTAATAAAAGCCATTCTGACTGGGGTAAGTTGATAGCTCCTTGTGGTTTTGATTTGTATTTCCCTGATGATTAGTGATATTGAGCATTTTTTCATGTTTATTGGCCATTTTTCTATCTTCTTTTGAGAAGCTTTTGTTCATGTCTTTTGCCCACTTTTTAATGGGGTTTTTTAATTTTTTCTTCCTGATTTGCTTGAATTCTTTGTAGACTCTTGTTATTAGTCCTTTATCAGATACATGGCTTGCAAATATTATACATTCAGTAAAGGACTAATAATGAGAATCTATTCTTAACAATAGACAACTAACGAGCACTTATTATGTGCCAGGCACCGTTCTCAACAATTATACGTATTATCTCATCCTGACAAAAATCCTTTGAAGTAGATACTATTTTGATTCCCATTTTTACCAATGAGAAAACAGGCACAAAACAGTTATTTGCTCAAATCCACACAGATGATAAGTGCGAGAGCTGGGATTCAAAACCAGGTTGCCTAACTCTAGTGTTGACAGTTTTCAATACTATGCTACAGTATCTCTCTTTTAGAATCAATAGTGTGTTATCAGCTAGATATTTAGTCTGTGATAATGAATCTATAATTCTTTATCTAGTGACCATAGAATTTCCTAATGCTGAGTTATTTCAATTAGGGCAATTCTGAAAAATAGTTTTCTGCAAGCAGCCTCTTCTATATCGAATATTCTTGGCCTGAGAACATTCCAGTTTTACCTTCTCAGTGATTAATTAGAATATAGAATTTGCTTTTGGGATCCAGAGTAAGACATCTGGGAGATGTGTCCTACCTATACAGGAATTAATTAATTAAAATCAGGCCTGAAAAATTTAGTGGACTTTTATTTTTTTTGACATTATGCCCGCAAAGTCATCTAAACATTTTTTGGTGGCAACGGAGTGCTCCATTCAGGCCATTTCAGCTTGCAAGAGCTAATTATTAAATTTTCAGGATTTTGCAAGCTGATTGCTATATGTAGCCATTATTAAAAATCAAATTACACAAATGGAAAAATAAATAAATTATAAACAAAGATTATAAATACCCCAAAAGTATCATTTCTTAATTATTTCACTACATTTTACTGTTATCTGTGTTCTTGAGGTTATTTCTATCTATTTTATCTATATGGAGATAATACAATATAATAGTGTACATTATGCATCTCTTCCAAACTTTGTGTTCAGTGACATCAAGTTGTTCATAGTGGGAGTATTTATTCCACAGAAATCAGTTAGCTGATGCTAAAGTCAGGAATCCCACCTGCTCCCTGGCCACTGTTAAACCTTTGTCAGCACACCCCTGCAAAGCTAACAGACTGTAGAATCCTGTACCCTAGGACTATCACCTGAACTGCCATTCGTAGGTTTTCAGAAATATATTTAAAACATGATTTCCCAGTAATTGCTATTATTCGAAATTCACATTGCTTACTGAGCCGTCTCAGCTATCTCATATCACTAAATAGCCCATTTTATTTTCTTTCTAATCCAGAGATAGTGTTTTCCTTTTGGAGAAATTAATCATCGCACTTCTATTTTTGACTTCCCTATGCTTTTGCCGTTACTACTCTTTGAAATCTCACTGTTTATTACCTCTTTAATTTATAAAAATCATTTTTTATCACTAAGCTTAGTTCTTCTCATCTATTTTCTGGTCCATCCCCCTCTAACCTAAGTGCAAAAGGCCACTTTGAGAAAGGGTGGTGAAAGTCTCTTTGGAAACCAGAGTGAAGCTTAAATTTAGCAAAAGGCAGAGTATAAGCAGGAGGCAGAAGTAAGAGAGACAATGTACCATAGTGGATGAGGGCACACACTCTGAAGCTGGACTGTCAGGATCTAAATTCCAGCTCTGCCAATTACTACTGTGTGACTTTGAGCAAGTTATTAGCCTCGTAAATAATTAGCCTCTCTGTGCCTTAATTTTCACCTCTATAGTGTGGGGATAATAGTTGAATCCATTTCACATAGTTATTGTGTAAATGAGTTAATAAATATAAAATATGCAGAGAATTACAATGTGCATGGTAGGTATTATGTATTTGTAGTTATTCCCTCTTTATATTAAAAGATAAGGGTTTTCTCCCTGAAAACAACAAAGAGGTGAGTTTGTCATTTGTTAAACACTTTCAGTCAAGACTTTGTTTAATTAAGAATGTCTACAGCTTTAAGAAACAATGGTGATACAGCACCTCTTGTATACTCCTGGATAGAGCTGGAATGCATTCTACTAAGTGAAGTATCCCAAGAATGGAAAAACAAGCACCGCATGTACTCACCATCAAATTGGTATTAACTGATCAACACATAAGTGCACATACAAGAATAACAACTATTGGATGTCGGGGGGAGGGCGGGGGGAGGAGGGGACGGGTATATGCATACACAAAGAGTGCAATGCGCACCACACACTTGAAACTCGGACTTGGCGGCGGAGGGAGGGGCAAGGGCAACATACGTAACCTAAACATCTGTGCCCCCATAATATGCTGAAATTAAAAAAAAAAGAATATCTAACGTAGCTCATATACTTATTCTATTGAAAAATTTAAACTTTGGGGCAAGAGTGTTCCAAACTTCTCTTCCTCAATTTTTAATTATGTCCATATTGCATGAGCTATTGCAGTTGAAAAATGGACAAACATAACGCAACTGACAAATTTATTCAATCTATCTAAATGTGCTGTGCAGAAATCAATTGTGCAGTGACCTACTTGGATTATTAAGAAAATTAACTAAATGACCTCCTATGCAGGAAGGTGGCTATTTGGCCATATGGAGACAAGGCCCTTTAGATGACCTACTTGGGATCAAAAAACAGAGGGTACAGTTGACTTGTCCTAAAGTATGTACTAATAATATTTTAAAATGTGATTAAAGAACTTTGAATCTTTAATAATTATTGTAGAATTAAACACATATCATCCCAATGGAGATGGCCCTATTTTTAAAAACATTTCTCTATTATCTAGTGACTCAGAATTAATTATGGGTAAGAATAATTTGATTTGAGGTTTTAGATGTAACCGAAGTTTAAAAACAGGAAAACTTGTATAAAGCAAGGACAATTTAGTGGTGTTTTATGAAATACTAATGAACAATGGCAATATACTGTTTACGTTTGTTCTAGGCTTGTAAGAAACCCATTGGCTGCAACTGTAATCTATTTTTTATAAACTATTTTATTCTCTTCTTATTTACAGATTATAGTTATTAATATGCATTGAGTGTATATAGCTTCTTAGGTGGGGTGTTTCCATAGGAGTAAAATTATAGGCATTTTCTTACAAAGTTATACTATTTATGAATCTCATACATACATTGTTATTCCAATTGCATTATCATCACCTGACCAAGTTTAGATATCAAAATACTGTGCCAATTCATTATCATTATTGACTTATAATGACAACGCAAAATTTTTTATTCTGATACCCTGTCAACTTTTTGTGCTAAGCTGTAAAAATACCTTGAATAATGAAAACCATATGTAAGTAAAACCACACTGAATCAATTAGTTTGGTGCTGTATCTGTAAGTATAACCAATATGATGCATGTGAATGACTTAGGGAAAGGTTAGTTATGTTATTTATGTGGAGTCTCTTTCCTTGCACCATATGTTTAGCAGACACAATCAGAATTAAGGAAATTATTTAATTTATTTCACCTATTGAGTTTTCTTATTCTTTCCTTATCCCCCATCATTTGAGTGTAGGGAGAAAAAAACTTTTTTGTATATGAATAACATATAGAAGTGTGGCAAAGTCTCTGAAAAACCAGTTAGCTATCAGTTCAATGTTGTTATTGGAATTTTGTTTCTCTTAGGCAACTCAGTAGCTTTCTTGTGAGTCAAAGCTAATGTTTGACAATCTGGTGTGTGTGTGTATGTGTGTACAGGCATTCTGAGTGGTGTGTTATATTTTATAGTAGCCTCCATGATCTTTTCATTGTCCTGTGAAAGGTTGAGTAAATGCATATGATATCAGAGATTGCTGATTCTCTAGGAATAGACGCTCTACAAGAACACGTGTTTTAGGAATAGGCACAATCCTGCTCTTGCCCCTCTTCTTACATCTTTGTCTTCCTCTTTGTGCCTTCCTTCCTGTTTCTCTGCAGACTTTAAATTCTGTGAATATTTTTGTCCTGTCCTCATAAGGGACATGACTGGATCGGGCACAGTAGACATATGTAGAAAGGTTTGTGAAATGTGTGCCCTCCTGCCGTATCAGCCTGGATTTTTCTGAAGAGGCGTCACCTGTGCCTAAGAGAGCTTTTGATGCCTCAGTTTGTGTCTGACTGACATTTAATGAACCAGTGCCCTAGTTACCATCATATATATAGAGGTAACCATCGAATTATTGCTTTTATAAAAACAAAAAATAAAATAAAACAACAAAATACCAAGAGGAAATGGAATTAAAAACCACAATAAATGGATTTCTGTTTCTCATTCCTTCTATTCTTAACCAGGAAAAATGTCCACCATTGTATTATGAATAGGAATAACAATTGAAATAACTGGTGTGTTTACTTGGGAAAATGCAGATCTAGTAGGAAATCATAAAATTTATAAGCTAAAGGATTGACTAAAAGCAACTCTCATTTTCAGACAGAAATGGACTCACATATTTGGGGAACTGATTTTAGAAATGATTCAAAGGTAATTCAGTGGAGAAAGGTAGTCTTTTCAACAAATAAAGCTGGAACAATTTGAAATTTATATACAGGAAAAAAGGGGAACTTTAATTCATACCTCACACTATATGCCAATATTAAATCAAAATGAATCATAAATTTGGATATAAAATCTGAAATTATAAACCTTCTAGAAGAAAACAGAGGAGAAAATCTTTGTGTCTATGTGTTAGGCAAAGATTTCTTCAACATGATACCAAAAGCACAATTCATAAAACCTGAGCTTCATCAAAATTAAAAATTTCTGCTCTCCAAAAGGCACTATTAGTTGAATGAATAGAAAAGTCACAGACTGGGGCAAAATATTTGAAATGCATATAGCTGATAAAGGACTTATATCCAGAATATATAAATAACTCCCAAAATGTAATAGTGAGGAATCAAACAACCAGATAAAGATATATAGATGGTAAATAAGCATTTAAAAAGATACTGGCTGGGTGCGGTTGCTCATGCCTATAATCCTAGCACTTTGGGAGGCCAAGGTGGGAGGATCGCTTGAGCTCAGGAGTTTGAGACCAGACTGAGCAACAATGAGACCCTGTCTCTAATAAAAATAGAAAAAATTAGCTGGGTGTGGTGATTCGCGCCTGTAGCTCAAGCTACTAGGGAGGCTCAGGCAAGAGGATTGCTTGAGCCCAGGAGTTTTGAGGTTGCTGTGAGCTAGACTGATGCCACAGCACTCTGCCTCAAAAAAAAAAAAAAAAAAAAAAAAAAAAAAAAAAAAAATAAAAAAATAAAAAAAAAAAGATATCATTAGTTGACAGGAAAATGCAAACTCAAAGCATAATGAATTACCACTGCCTGTCTATTAAAATGACTAAAATTAAAAAGAATGATTATACCAAGTGTCAACAAGCATGTGGATATACTGGAACTTTGATACACTGCTGATGGGAATGCACAATGGTACAACCACTTTGAAAACAATTGAGCAGTTTCTTAAAAAGTTCACCAATCATGAACTGTATGATCCAGCCACTCTACTCCTTCTATCTTCCCAAGAGGAAAGAAAGCATATGGCCATATAAAGATTTATAACAAATGTGTCAGGGCAGCATTATTTGTAATAGCCCAAACTAAAAATTACCCAAATATTCATCAACAGGTGAATGGATAAACTGTGACATATCTGTTCAATGGGCTCAGCAATACAAGGAATGAACTATTGATACACAAAACAACATGAGCTAATTTCAAAATAATTATGTAAAGTGAAAGAAAACAGACAAAAAAGAGTACCTATTAATTTCATGCATGTAACACATTCACACTATAAATTTATAGTGACAGAAAGAAAATCAGTGATTGCCTAGGGATGAGGTGGCAGTCGGAGGGTCGGGAGAAGAGCAGGAGGGAGGGATTACAAGGGAGCACGACAAAACTGCTGTGAAAGACGGATACATTCATTATTTTGATCGTGTTGATGTTTTAATGAGATATATACATACATGTCAAACTGTATACTTCAGTATGTACATTTATTGTATGTCATTTATACTTCAAAAAAGCTAAAATTTATGCATTTTGATCTTGCCAAATATTATTTTACATCAGAAATTTTATTTGTAGGAGATAAACATTGATTAGTTCAATGGACCCCAGTTATAGAGCATTACAGATTTGTTTACATTTATAATTTTGAAAATAATAGTGATGATAAGGTCTTTGACAACTTTATTGCTATAGAATAATTTTTATTTCAGAAAAATTTATGTTATTTTCCATTAGCAAACAAGGAAATATCGACTAGAGAGCAATTTGGTAAAACACAACGATTTTGTCAGAATTATAAAAGATGTTTTGGCTTATTGCCATCTCTGCAGTGCACAGTGTTAAAGGGAATAAATGTAAATATAATCTAAAATCATGCTAAGCTTAAATTTTCATTACAGTTCTTAGCAAGTTTACGAGCATAATGCAGACCTTTGAACACCTGGGAAGATTTATGAATAAACTTAACTTGGCAAACATAATCATAATTTGAAACAAATGGGGCTGGGTGATGACCAACTGACTTAGATTCAATGATTGAACACAGGAGACTATTACGATATTAGTAGGAGTTCAACCTAGAGAAATTAATTTTATATTATTACAAGAAGAGGTTTAAGTTCCAGTGAAGAAAGCTGAATGGGTGTATTTACATTTAACTAATGAGGAAACCCTGAGCAGGGGCAATTTGCCTGAGTCTTATCAGTAGCCAATTTTAAGAACACCTGCTTCTCATCTCTCCCCTTGAGCACTTCCAGTTCTTTACTATGGTATGTGAATGAAAGAAAGGAAAACAAATTGCTGAAAGCAGAACATTTACAAATTCCCTGCAATGATTTGCCAAGTAACTCAGTCCATAACCCATTACCCTGCCAGTTCCAAACCTCTGTTGGGTTGGTAATAATAAATTATATAGCCTGCAGAATGAGAATCCAATGATTCTCGCTGGATAATAAATGCTTTTCACTAAATCTTAATATCACTTACTCTTAAACTGAATTATACAATAAAAAATAATTATGACCAACATTTGTCAGGTACGTAGAACATGTGAAACATCCTGATATGTGCTTTATGGCATTTAAATTTAATCCTCACAAGATCAGTTAGTCTATATTATCCATTTGCCTTCATTCTACAGAGAAGGAACTTGGGCACAGAGAAGAGAAGTAATTTGTTCTGGGTTGCAGAGCTGTAATTTGAACCCAGATCTCTGGCTTTCAACCACGTATTTTTCCACTACATTATTCTCTATTTCCTCTATTTTAGTTACTACCCTTTGATATTTTGGGTCAATCGGGAAGAAATACAAACAAATATCTATCAAAGGTATTTCTGATCTATGAGTAGAAAGCTAAAATTATGTCAACAGTCTGAACTGATGTTGGTGTGAAGTGCCAGAAGGAAACCACAGGAGGCCATGGAGGGTATGGTTGAACTTTGAGTTTTCTTTCCTTCATTCTTTTTTGGGGCAACTCCTTTTCTTTGGACATTGAGGACAACTTCCCTAAGACATTTTTTTTTTCTGAACTATTACATAAGATAATATATATTAAGCCCTTAGTACTAGGTCTGGTATATTATGACATGGTAAAAAACAGCATCACTACTATCTTTATTAAGAAATGTACCTCAGTAAGTTGTGCATATATTCCACTCTTAGATATATACCCAAAAGAAATGAAAACAAACGTCCACGCATACACTTGTATGCCAAAAAATGGAAACATCCAAAAAACAGAAACAACCAAAATGTCCATCAACTGCCCAATGCATAAACAAAATGCAGTAAGTAAGTAAATAAATAAATAATTAGGTCCCAGCTCTATTCACTGAAAAATTCCTGGAAACAATGTCAACGCAGTAGCAATTATCACTGAGCCCAGACCTAGCTCTCTAAATCCCCTTTGTCAGTAACAGGAGCCAAGGATCCTTGGAGAAATGGCTGATGCCATATCCTGGCAAGAAATGTATAAGATTAGCCTGCAACATCTTATCAAGCTAAAAAGCAAAGAAATGATCAAAGACCACTGTGGCTGTGTCAAGAGGACTCAGGAGACAACTTTGAAAGGGCTGTTATAGGCCAAAGATGAGCATTTGTACATCAAAAGAATAATGACTCCAACGGAATGAAGCAAGTTCATTAAAAGGCAGGCGTTCAAAACAAAACAAATCTTATTGGTTGCCTTTAAAGACCGTTAGGGCACCAAATCATTATTCTCAAAAGTTGAAAATAAAAAGAAAAAAAATCAAGCATTTATTTTCCCCCCACTATATGAATTGTGTAATCAAATAGTTGAGCAAAGGTTCTTAGAAGAATTTCAGCTAATAAATGCAGAAGGACAGAATCAGGAAATAATTGGCTTGCAAAACCTAATGAAAGAATGCATTTTACTGCTAAAACAATAAGGAGAAAGATTCATGAGAAATGTAATACTGGGAGATTAAGCTGACAAAATCTGAACCCACTGATAAACTTTAAATCCCTAAGAGAGAGACAACCAGTCATCATGTGCCTTTTGACATAATGTGATCAAAAGTATACAGTACCACCTATGATACATTTATTCATGCCAAGAAAATTTTATTTGAATTCAATTAGATATCAGTTATCATTGAGGATAAAGGAACATGCTAAACAACATGCCAAGGATGCAACAAGCCAAGTTCAGACTGGGGAAAATTCTGTAAATTAGCCAATTTCTTTGGTAAATAAATGGCAAATAAAAAAGTGGGTAAAAAGGTATTTCATTTATTGATTAAAAGATACCTGAGACACTTTTCAACCAAATGCAATTTTCAGATCTTGTGTTTGAATCCTGATTAAGAAAATTCCAGGAATTTAGAGTTGTCCAAAAATGAACCTAAAACACTGTATGTCTTGCCACAGTAAGTGGGCATAGAAATGTTATCAATTTGCCAGAGATATTATATATAAGATTATTGATTGGTTGAGATGTTAGGCTAGGCAACTTCTAAGATTCCTTTTTCTCGAAGATAATGATGCCAAATTTACTCAAGGAAAACTACCCAAAAAGAAATATACCGAGTATGGTAGATTTTGTTTCTGAAGATTGTCACAGTTACATCTTCCATTCCACATGCTCTTTTGCAAAGAGACCTTCACATTCACCCATCAAGAGGTGAAGTTTTTCTCTGCTGCTTGAATCTGGGCTGTCCCCACGATGGGCTTTGACAAACAGAACGTAGCTAAACTCAGGCTGTGTGACTTCTGATGCTAGGCATTAAGAGAACTTCTGCTTCCTTCTTCTTAGAGCCCTGAACCACCATGTAAAGAGATCTGGCTACCTTACTAGGGAGACCATGCAAGGAGATAGAGATCCCATCCAGCCCCCAACTGTTCCATTCATTCCAGCTTAGCTGCCATATATGTCAGCAAAGCCATCTTGGACATTTAAGCCCCAGATGTATCAGTGATACAATTGAGCCCAGGATCCAACTGAATGCAACCACAGGAATTACCCCAGCTAATTCCACATGAAAAAAAAAAGAACCACTCAGCTGAATCCTATACAAATTCCTGAGAAAACATAATGGTTATTGCTTTAAGTCACTAATTTGGGGAAAGTTCACCATGCATCAGTAAATAACCTAGTACACACAGTATAAAAAAGCAGATGCTGGCCACTCCAAGTCTTTATACTTAAGCTTAATTTAAAAAGCACAAAAATGGCAATAAACCAATGAACACCATTTATGTGCTGGACCAATAGGATTTGCTTCACCATTCAACTAGTAATAAGTGCAGATACATAAAGATAGAGAAAAGAGCTGTAATATTGAGCCCAAAGTCACTCTGCAAGGGTTTGAATGAGTGAGATGGTCCCTAACTGGGTTAAACTCAAGTCTTACACAATAATACACAGTTGAGATGGCTATAAAGTAGCTTTCTTTTTCTGACATGCTTAAATGATGAGACAGTAGCATTATTTCTGTTTTCTTTCTTTTATTTTTTTTCAAAGAGAGAAATGTATAGGTATTAAATATATAATCTAGAGAAACTGTGAAGGAGAAAAAAAACACAGTTCCATAGATTTAAGAAGCCATGATTATGTGTACTTTCATTTCTAGTACTCCTGCACTGATTATCTTAATGAAATATCACATAATCCTATATCCTCAGCTGTGGTGGTGATTATAATCATCACCACCACCATCATCATCATCATCATCACTGTTTCGGGAAGGAGGATTGCGTAGGAGGTAATGGACGTGAAGGGATAAGGACACAGCAAAGGAAGAAAAGAGGAAGTTGAGAAAAAATGAGGACCGTTGGTAAAGATTGAGAGAGGTAAGGGGGATAAGGATCATAAAAATAAGCAATTTGTTGTCTATAAAGAACTTTAATGCATGTTATCTAATTTAATCATTATAATACTTGCTAATGATGTTTATTATCCATATTATATAGATGATAAAATGTGCATGGTACATACAAACACTTACTGAATGCCCATTTTGTGCCACCAGTCACTATGCTAAGTGCTGGAAATATAATTATTAGCAAAACAAATATGATGTCTGCCCTTACAATTTATACCCTAGTAGAGTAGAAAAGCATTATTCAAAATTTCAAAAACAACTGTAAAATTGCAACAGATTCAAGGAATATGGTTCTATGAAAATATAGAATAAAATGATTTGATATAACCAGATTGTTCTCATTATAGGTTTCTTGACAAACACATTGTATAGTTACCTTGCTTGAATCTGTTTTATAAACATATTTCATCTAAATATGGTTGCACATTAAAAAATCCACAAGCATTTTCAAGCCACTCTTGTAATTTTTAAATTAGTTTTCCGAGGTGAAAACCTTGTTTTATTTTTATGCACAGAACTGGCTTCCTCTACTGTGTCGCCATTTATTCTATACTTTGGACCCTTTAGTCAAGAACTAGCTAACAAGGTCACTTAGGGGGAAAAAAGCCTATTCTAGACATAAGAGTTTAACCAAGTAAGTACTTGCCCAGCTTTGAAAGTATCACTCACAGCATGTCAGCCAGGAGATGATTTAAGTTTGTGCTTCTAGTCCCTAGGGTTTCCCTTTTCTTAGACTTCTCAGAGTAAATGTTAGCTTTAGACACCACACCAGACAGAAGAGACTGATCAGAAGAGATTTGTACTCACAAATTTCTGCTCTGGAAGAAAAGCACACAATATAACTACTGAACATGCAGCAGTACTTCTACTCTAAGGACATAAAACCTAAATGAACACCATCTTCTCAAATAACCCTAAACAGTTTCAGATTGTCAATTCACTAATCCTTCTAAGAGCCCACGGCCAAAGTTGATAAGAATGAACAGGAAACTAAAATACAAAGAGTTGATTCAACGTATTCTGGGTTTCCAAAAATGAATAGGAGCTAGAGTTGTGAAGCTCCTTTTTCTCAATATAGACACTCTACAAGGATTTTTGAATGAAGCGACCAGTGTTTACCTTTCCTAGCAATGTGGATTTTACCTTAAGTGCTAATTTATCTATTTAATAGCTTGTTTCTCTATTTTTCATATTTTATTTGGGAATCTTCACATTATGATATTCTTTGCAGGCTTTGATTATTATCCAAAGCTTGGAGTTTGAACATTTTATAATAATTCTTTTGTTTTATATTATTTTAATAAACATTTTTTCTGTAACAATATTTGAACATAAGTTTCAACACTACTATCTTTTCAATTTACCCTGTAATAAGTTTGTCTTTTCATATCCATCTGGTCTGCTTCCAAAAAATTCTTAGATATCTTACAGTTATTAATTTATTATTTAATTCCATTGTGGTGAGAAAACATATTTTGTGTGGTTTATTTCTTTTATTGTGAATATAGCATGTACACTTCAAAATTGTGTGTATTCTGTAGTTGTTGGGGGTATCATTTTGGTCCAGGTGGTTGATAACAGTTGTTCGGATCATTCATGTCTTTACTGAATTTTACCTAGATTTGCTATCAAATGCTAAGGGAAAAGTGTTGATATCTCTGTGATAATGAAATCATCTATGACTGCCTTTCATTCTTTCAATATTTGCTCATATATTTTGGAGATATATTATTAGGTATACACATATTTATGATTGTTATTTCTTTCTTACTCATGTTTCATTGTTTGATTTTTGCTTGTACTCTCTCTTTTGTTTTCCTTGTTTCTCCTTTACTACCTTCTTTTGGATCACTTGAATTTTTTTTAGAATTTCATTTTAATATATCCATTTACATTTTAGCTATACCTCTAAATATATACAATAAATTTTTACAATCTATTCAGGGTTAATATTACTTAATATACAATATGGAAACCTGGTACCCGTATAGGCCCATTTACTACAACCCTTAATCCTTTATACTGCAGTTGCCATGTACATTATATCTATACACTTGAACCCCACAGCACAATGGTATCATTTTTTAAACAGTAATATGTATTTTAATAAATAAGAGAAGATATAGTCTTTTATATATACCAATATATTTACCATTTC